>BPTQ01000009.1:6933206-6948331 GCA_019973895.1 Chrysanthemum seticuspe
ATTAATATACTCTCTATTAAAAACATAATACGGCAACTAAAGGACCATGTTGGCGGACGTTTTTAACAATGATGTAAAACTTTTTATAACGTGATGTCTTCTAGTAAAAGTAAGTTCGCCTAGCATATTTTCCAAAATGTTAAACCGTTTGTTGAGCGGAGTTGTAACGAATAACATATAGTCACTCAAACTTTGCCGAAAACCATCCTTTAAACTATACTTTTGGGCTAAAGTACCATACTTAACCTATATTTTTCTCCATGATCGAGACCTCTATGATGAAAATTCAAAAGCTAAAACTTTGAGATAATGTTACAAGCTTTCCAAAACCGTTGCGTTCGTTTCCTAACACTCGACGTGCACCATTTTACGAATAGCTTTTCAAGGCCGTTTTTGTCACTTTCATGAAATTTCAACGACATTATTTTACGACGAAAAGTTATAATTTCATAATAACTCATTAAATGATTATCGTAAGATATCATTTCAACGTAAGTACTTGTAAAGTATTTTATAACATGACGAGATGTCATAAACATATATTTCGACGATAAATTCTATTTTCAAAAACGTACAAGTGGTATAGATTACATGTGAGTTTGCATGCATGACATTGTTTCATGATTTATATTAGAACATATCATTCATAATAGGTCATGGTCAGAGGTTGCTCCTCATTTCAGTATTGCCATTATATCATCATTATCATTGCAACAGGTGAGTTTTCATAGCCCCGATTTATTCAAGTTTTTACTTATTTCAAACCTACGGGGGAGAATACATTGTACATCATTTTATTACGATACCAAGTATATCAAATTCATTACATTGCTTAAGTTACCTCATGCCAATTGAAAGTCCCCATTATATTACATGAACCGTTAATTTCATAGAAGCGAGGGTGAGTGGATAGATCTATCGAGGGTGACTCCTCCATCCGGGTTGGTGGATCCCAACTAGTCATACGGATGCATATCATTTAATAACATTATTTGAGTTGTTTGGCAAACACTCTGTTGGGGCGAACATCATGGTCAGTCTAGTTTCGGTGTCATGGACTTATAGCAATTGTATCATTTTGTGACGACATTGTCATACATAATATATACTTGTGGTAGTCGTATTTAACATTTTCAACAACTCTATGAACTCACTCAACCTTTGTGTTGACACTTTTAGCAATGTATTTTCAGGTAACTAAGACATATTCATCATGGCATTCATAGGGACTTATCATAGAGTCGCGGCGATGACGCGTCTCACATGGATTTATATACTTTAAAAACATCGTTTGACTTGTACCAAACTTATTTTTCCGCACATAGTAACTTTCATTTGGGACCTATCTTTGTAACTCTGAATGTTTTTATTAAATCAAGCGATGTATTTTTCAAACGACACTTTAGGTCGTTCAATATAACTGTGATTGTGATGCTATGACAGTCAATCCCCAGGAATTCCATTCCGCTGCAAAACAGGTAATTTGGGGGTGTGACAGGAGTGATGATGGATCATCATTAAGCAACTTCTCAATGAGAAGTATGTCCCCCTCAATGTCGATGGGAGCGTGATCAATTTCCTATGGAACAGAATCACTAGACAAGTAGGCTTCAATCTCTTCCAAGATGAAGTCACTTTCCTCAAACGGAGTGAGAGAAGGAGTAGAATTGACGATAATGGGTTGAGATGAATGAGTGAGATTATCACTCGAAGAATTATGATCATAACCAAGAATTTCTTGAGAGTACTCTTCAGAAGCAACATCAATGATATCTATTCGGTTAACCGACTCAGAATCATAGTTGGCGGAGTACCTCGAAGTTTGATCAAGGTTAAAGGTGACAGCTTCATTACCAACTCGTAATGTGATTTCTTGCTCAAATACATCAATGAGAGCACGGCCCGTTCTCAGGAATCCTCGTCCAACAATGAGAGGAACCCGATGATCGGCATCGAAATCAACAACCACAAAGTCAGCTGGAAAATGGAACTTTCTTACTTTCACAAATACGTCCTCGGCAATGCCAAGTGGACGGGATATTGTACGATCTGCAAGCTCGAGAGTCATGCATGTAGGAGTGAGGTCTGGAAGAGAAAGTTTCTTCCATACTGAATAAGGCATCAGATTGATGCTTGCACCAAGATCGGCTAAGGCAAAGCATTCAACCATCCCTGGAAATACACAAGGTAAGAGAAATTTTCCAGGATCTCCAAGCTTTTCGGGAAGCTTCTTCAAGATAACTGCAGAGCAGTTCTCGTTCAGAGGAGTTTTTGCCATTTCAAACAGCTTTTCCTTGTTGCTTAACATGTGTTTGAGAGTTGATGCAAACTTGGGCATCAGCATGATAGCATCTGCAAAGCTTATGTCAAAATGTAGTTCTTGGAAAATTTGAAAAAATTTGTCCATTTGATGACTTGCTTTTTCGCGGAGCTTTTGCTCATTCAAACGTGATGGGTAAGGAATAGAAGTTTTGGATTTGGGGTTTTCAACGGGAGCTACAGGAGGTTGAAAAACAACTCCTGGGTTGGATTTGGGTTTCGGGACAACTTGAGGATGGACATCGTTGGTACCTCCGTTATTAGTAGGAAGTTCCTTGTCCTTTGTCGCCTCAGGTTCACTTTCCACTACCTTCGGGAGAGAAGAAGAAAAGGTAGTAGGAATAGCGGGTCCATTGTATGAAACACCACTTCTGGTTGTGATCGCCTTTACATCGCCCCTCGGGTTAGCGATCGTGTTGCTCGGAAGTTTTCCTGAGCCCGAGGGTTGATCATTTAAAGACTTCTTTAGATCAGCGATCTGACTGACCAACAACCTGTTCATTTCATCTTGGGATTTCATGAATTGCTTTAATAACTCATCAGATGATGGTACTGGAGGTACTGGAGGGAAATTTTGAGGTCGTATGTTTTGATTATGACCTTGTTGTTGAAAATTCCCTTGGTTAGGATTCACATTTCCCTGAAATTGATTCCCTCGATTGAAATTGTTTTGATTAAGGTTTCCTTGATGTTGGAAACCTTGATTTGGTCCGGGATAGAAATTACCTTGGTTTTGATAACCTTGGTTCATTCTAGGTTGGTTTTGATTCCGGTTCTGTATGTTAGGATTCTGGTTAAAACCGGGTGGTGCCTGATAAGTATTAGCACGGTAGTTTGGTTCATTTTGAGGATGGTATTGATTACCTCCCTGATGTGAAGTACCGGCTATATCATTGGCTTCAAATGGACTACCATCGGTGGCAGTACAGTTGTAGTATGCATGAGGGCCACCACAAGTAACACAGACCTCGACTTTCTTTACTTCACCATGTGATGGTGTCTGTGTGAAAGTGACTTTCTTTTGGTTAGCAAGAACCAAAGCCTGAACAATATCTGTGAGTTTGTCAATCTTAGCATCGGTGCTAGATGTACTCACGGGAGTAGAAGTAGAAGGTCCAGCATTAGACTGAGACTGATATGTCTTTGTTCGGAAAGGGCGGACCTGGGACTTGTTTTCTATGATTTGTAAGGCTTCTTTTGTGGTCTTGCTCAGGAAATTACCTCCCGCGGAGGCATTTAAAGAGTCTTGGTCAGCTTGTCTCAGACCATTGTAGAAAGTATCCATTTGCATTAATTCAGTAAAACCATGATGTGGACACTTGCGAAGCAATTCCTTGTAACGATCCCATGCCTCCCCGAATGATTCATCAAATCTTTGAGAGAATTTCATTATCTCATTCTTAAGACTTGTAGTTCGGGATGGAGGATAGAATTCGTTAACAAACTTAGTGACTAGATCTTCCCATGTCTCAATGGAACGAGGGGGTTGTTTCTCAAGCCAATTCCGGGCTTGTCCCTCTAGAGAAAATGGGAACAGAAGAAGCTTAATTGCTTCATGTGGGACATTCTTGTATTTGATGGTAGATGCAATCTTGTTAAACCATCGAATATGTGTAAGAGGATCATCCCGCTCAAAACCATAAAATTGGCTTTGGGTTACAAGATTAAGCAACCCGGGTTTGAGCTCAAAGGTATCAGCCACGATGGCTGGGACAATAATGGCATCTTCGTAACCCTCGATGGGTGCTTGGAGAAGCTCATTCATCGGTTTGTCTTCTGCCATTACGACAGGGGGTGGTTGTGCTAGACGTTCCTCAGTCACGGCTGAAGGAGCAGAACGTCCTCTACGTCTACGAGGAATATTTGCAAGCTCAGAAAGTGGACTTGTAGAGCTGGAAGAACGAGTGCGCATGCACTAAGTATAAAAATCAATTTTCAAAAACAAATGCGAGGCAAAACGACAAGTGAACTTAAACCAATAATCACAAATGAAATGGCTTCTTTGAAAAAGGTACACCAAATCACAAGGACACAAAGGCAAGTTTTAAATCTTTTGTTTGGGAACTTATTAATGTTCACACCCCCAGTTGGTAGGTGTACTGCCTTGATTTGCGGTGGTTGATTTTTATGTATTTATTAAGTACCACTGAAAAGACGTAGGTATAAATTTGTGCTAAGGGTTTAAAAACTTTTGGACAATATTTTTGGTATCGTCTCGTTTAACCAAATCGTATCTCTTTAAGAATCACCTTAAAGAAAATACAAGAAAGAAAACGTTATGATTGTTTTGTTGTTTTATTTTTTTGGTGTTGTTAACACTTTAGGAAAAGTGTTAATGAACTTTTTGATTTTTGATTAACTTTACAAAAAAACTGTTTACAAAATGTGGTATATGTGCAAGAATGGATCTGAAAATGCTTAAAACACGCTTACAGCCTCCCTGGCAGCGGCGCCAAAATTTGATTGGTGGCAAACCGTCAAGTTTATCACACAAGTCAACCACTTGTGAATGGTCAACCGTAAAAAAATTAAAACAGTCTAAAACCAATGCAATGAAGATCTAGAGGAGTATAGTGTTACCTCAGGTCGTTAAGTCCCACGGAGGATTAATGGTGTTTAAAAACTTTCAGATGTCGAATAATCACTAAGGATAGTGATTAGTAAGGATTTTGCTGGATAATTACACTACTGATTGATTGGAATGTATTTGGATACAGAATTGATAAACACAACAATCAGATAAGACAAACGTAAATACGTACGATTAATAAACTACGTAAACGTACCAAATAAAACGTGAGTTTTAAGAAATAAAAGACCTACAAATATGAAAATGATATTTTTGGAATCCTAATAATAAAAGAAAATTATTGGAAAATTAAAATTATTTTTATAACTATTTATCTAATTATTATTAATTAAAAACTATTTTTAACTATTTATAAATACCCTAAAATATAATAAAATGTGAAATAAGGCTAGAAAAATGAAATTATTACTTAGAAAAATCTAAAATATTATAAAACTTATTTTAAAATTGAAATTATATTTTTTTACACTTTTTATATATTTATTATTAACTAATTACTATTTAAAATACACTTAAATACAAGAAAATACAAAATTAAACTGGAAAAATAAAATTTTAACTTGGAAAAATCTAAAATATTATAAAACTAATTTTAAAACTAAAAAGATATTTTTTATGTTTTTTATTTATTTATTATTAATTATTTAATACTATTTAACTATTTAAAATTTTAATAAATACTAAACAAACTAAGAAAATTATGAAACTTTTTCTAAAAATATCCTATGATGACAGAAAGCTAAGAAAATTATAAAAACAAGAAGTGCTTAATAATAAGCTGAAAAGAAAAATCAAAAAGCTAAATTCTATTAAATAAACGCTATCACTATTTTAAAAATGATGTTTTTGTGAATTTTCTTTTTGAAAACTATTTAACTACTTAAAATATGAAACTTTAATGAAGATAAAAATTTTCAAACTTAAAAATAAGTTGTTTAGAAGCTTAAAATCTCAACAGTGGAGCTTATGAGCTTATTTGGATGTTTTAAGCTTAAACAGGCTTATAAGCTAGAACCAAAGTTAGAATAAGATACAACAAGCTACAAGCTACTTATATTAAGCTAGAAAATACAAAGAACCATATTAATAAGCTGAAATAATCAAATAAGCAATTATCCTAAACCTATCTACCAAACAGTCTTACACAGAACTTGTAGGCAAGATTAAGCTAGGGGCAAAAGCTCCTAAGCTCAAAATAAGCACTGAGTCAACAAGCTGGGTTGGTGGGCTTTCTAAAAAGCCAAAGCTCTCACTGTGGACCCCACTAATAAGCTTGCTATAAGCTTGAGAAAAAGCTGGTAAAACACTGATTGGTTTAGTTTACACAGAAATGGGACAAACTAAAAGCTTGATGCAGCCCTATTAAATAAGCTACAAAGTGAAATATTAAGCTTGGAACTATAAGATGGCTAGGTTAGCTTTCCAAAGAACCAAGATTCACAGACTAAGGCTAACTAATAAGCTTTTTATGAGCTTATGAAAATGGTTAGTTAAACTGTGCACAGGGCACCTATTTTGAAAAAGGTGTTAAAAGAAGCTAAGAATTAAGCTGCTAAATAAGCTAACTGAAAATTATAAAAATTACTAAGAGGAAGATGAGCAACTAGATTTTAATAACCCAAAAGCTCAAATCTTGAAAACTAATATTAAGTGCTATATAAATTTATCTATTTTATTCAAAAACGACCAAACTGAAAATTTTGACTTTTTAAGATTAACTAAAAGGTTGACTATTATGAACTTTAGATTGATTATACTAACTGATTATGTTATATTAAGTTATCTAAGATGAGATTAAGCTATGTTAACAAGTTTTAAGCAACTATGATGATTTTTACACTTTAAAACCTAACAGTTAACTAGTTAAGTAAGATTAAAAGTATTTTTGACTTTTTCTCTAATAAGGACTGACTTTTATGGTTTATATGAGCTATATGGTACTAAAGTGACACAAGGCAATAACAAGCAACAGCACAAACACTCTCTAAAACAGTAGTAACTCAGTCAATCCAAACACCCTTTATGAGACTGATTTGAAGATTTTCAAAACAAAACACAGATTAAGACCATGAAACTGATTACAGACCTTATATTATCATTTATTAAGACTAAATAAGAAAAAAACAACAGCCATAACAACATAAAACTCAAGAATGATATTTATGCTATTTTAACAGTCAAACTAAATTTTTTAACAACTACAAATTAAAAAGAACAAGCAACTGATTTTATTGTTTAATTATACTTAACTATAACTAAGAAACATACAAACACAAAGATTCAAGCTAATTAACACTTGAACAGTGAAATGCACAAAAATGGAACAAAGGCTTACAAGATGATTCCAAGTGAAAAATGAAAACCAAGGACTGAGAACATATCCTATAGCTTCCCAAAAAGCTCTAAACCCAAGGGCAATCCATTATTAACCCTGCTCCAGCTGTGATCATCCTTTCTTGTGCTTTTTGATTGTTTACTAATTTATTTTGTATTTTTGCTTTTTGGTACTAGACTGATTTTAAAGGTTCCTAAAAGCTTAAATAAGCTTTCTAGGAGCTTATATTGGCTTATAAGTCCTTAACAACAACTGCTTAACAACATTCAAACATTTTTTTTAGAATTTGAGCAAGTAACATTTACATAAACTGAAAAGAGGATTTGATACTGAAATTGATGTTCTCAAAAGCTTTATTATACAATAAAAACTTGAAATACAGAGCTTAAAAGCTTAAACATACACTGGAATTTGAAATTTAATTAAAACGACATAAGCTAAACTAAAATACACTAGATATTCTTCACATTGCTTCTTATCTTTATATATTGATCTTTTTCAGCTTCTTGTCGACCTCTGAATCATTCCCACCTATTTCTAGCCATTGGATCTCCATAATTCATCATATTCGTCCATTTGTCATTTTGGCGCCAAAAAAGTCTTAAGCAGGTTATTTGCATTAATGAAGTTTGGGAGATTGTGGAGGTGGAGGGGAGTGGGTAAACAGGTGTAGAGGTGAGGTGGAAAGAGCAAGTGGAGAATACCACTCTGGTTTCTGGTTTGTAGGCTTGGTGAGGGAGAAGAACAGTGAATCAGGTTTTTGCGCGCGTTGACCGGTGTTTGACCGAGGGATATTAATAACGAGGGAGGGGTCAAAATGGGATTTGGCAGGGTCAAGTGGATTTTGGCCTGGCTCAAGGGTTCAAGGTTCAAGGGTCAAGATATTTGGTTTGGGCTTGTGATTTGGGCCAGCTGGGTATTGGATTGGATAATAATAATAGGGTCCGGTTTGGTTTGTTTAATACACAAGGACCAATTTTGCAATTCAACCAAACTTGAGGGACTGAACTGAACTTTTTCCAATGTTATCAAAAGGACCAAACTTGCCAATCTTTAATAGTACAAGGACCACATTTGATTATTTTCCATTTTTAAAATATCCAAGGACTATTTATGACATTTTTCAAACTTGAGGGACCAAAGTTGAAATTTTGCAATTTTTTAACTTTGAAGGGTTTGTTTTGACAACTTTTGAATCCCATGGACCTTAAATGACATTTTTATTTATTTTGATTTACCAGGGACTATTTTTGACAACTTTTGAAACTTGAGGGACTAAAACTGCCAATTATGCAAACTTGATACGTTTTTCATCTGATTTTGGTATTTTTCCATTTAAAACACATAAAACACTTATTTGTGATATTTTTATCATTTTGATACATTTCTGAGTGTTTTCAGATGTTTTTGGCATTCTAAACGGTACAAAAATGATGAGTATTTAGACACTCATCAATCCCCCACACTAAGATATTGCTAGTCCCTAGTAATGTTTTGAGAAAAATTAATGGATTTCATCTCTTTACCAAAAGCCATTACTTCTGGAGTAGCCAATTGTTTTAGTTCAAGTAACAACCTTGGTACAATGATAACCAAATGATTTTGAGCAAATCATAAGCTGTAAACGGATTTGATTTGTCTTTACCAGAAGCCGTTTGCTTCTGGACTAGCCAACTCTTAGATAAATTATCAATATTATCTTTGGTGAGCTGATTACCAATTATGGCTTTCCAACTGCCTTTACCACAAGCCATAAACTTGCGGGCTAGCCAACTTTTCACTAATTAAAGATATGGCGAGCTGAACACCATACAATTTTGGGCAAATTGCAAGCCATAAACGGATTTGAGATATCTTTACCAAGAGCCGTTTGCTCCTGGATTAGCCAATCCTTATGTGGGTTAGACATGGCGGACTGATTACCATTTGCTGAGTAAGTGTAAAACACTTACTCCAAAATTTTTTTTTTGCCAAAAACGGGGGAATTGGGTGGAATAACTACATGATAAAATTTGTGAGAATTCCCCCCCACACTAGAAATGAATATTGCCCTCAATATTCAAAGTACCGGCGGTTATGCCGAAACATAGAACGTAAAAGGGAAATATTACGGCCATTATTTTATTTTTGATATATACACATTTTTTTTAAAGAGGTTTATATACAACAGTGGGGGGCAACTCCCCCACACTAGGGTGATACTCACGGGTGAAAACCCATGTGGTGTGCTACTGTTTTTGATTGCCGAGGCGCTAGCTTGACTCGATCCCCGCATTTATTGGGTCATGGGGAAAGTTTGTAGATCCGGGACAACCACGAGTGGAATGTCCTCTCCAAAATAGTGCTTTAATCGATGACCATTCACTTTAAAATTTGGACCATCGGGCTGAGATAACTCAATGGTTCCATAAGGATAAACCTTAGCAATGGTAAATGGACCAGACCAACGGGACTTGAGCTTTCCCGAGAATATCTTCAATCTTGAATTGAAAAGAAGGACTCGATCACCGACGTTGAAAACGCGGTTCTTGATTTTAGAGTCATGAATCTTCTTTGTCTTTTGTTTGTAGATCAAAGAGTTCTCGTATGCTTGATCACGGAGTTCATTTAATTCATTCATTTGAACTTTTCTGTGATCACCAGCTGTCTAAATATCGAAATTGGCATGTTTTAAGGCCCAGTATGCCTTGTGCTCAAGCTCAATCGGAAGATGACACGCCTTTCCGTACACAAGCTTGTATGGAGTACACCCGATGGGTGTTTTATAAGCTGTACGGAAGGCCCAGAGTGCGTCATCCAGTTTATCCGACCAGGATGCACGGTTTTCGCCTACTGTCCTTTCAAGAATTCTTTTAATACCACGGTTGGAAACTTCCACTTGCCCACTTGTTTGGGGGTGGTATGCAGTAGAGAGACGGTGGGTTACACCATACTTTTGCATGACTCGATCAAATTGGTCATTGCAGAAATGTGTACCACGATCACTGATTATAGCTCGCGGAGTTCCAAACCTAGCAAAAAGAGATTTTAAAAATTTCACAACAACTCGGGCATCGTTGGTAGGTAAAGCTTTCGCTTCAACCCATTTTGACAAATAGTCAACGGCCACAAGTATGTATTTGTTTCCTCGAGATGATGGAAATGGCCCCATAAAGTCAATGCCCCAGATGTCAAAGATCTCACACACTTGAATGGCGTTTTGCGGCATTTCATTTCTTTGAGAGATATTTCCGTGACGTTGACAAGCGTCACAAGTTTTGACAAATTCGTGGGCATCCTTATAAATCGTGGGCCAATAAAACCCGGAATCAAACACCTTTTTGGCGGTGTAATTTGGACTATGATGGCCCCCGGTGGGTCCAGCATGGCAAGCTTTGAGAATGTCCATAGCTTCCTGTCCATAAACACACCGTCGGATGACTTGATCCGCACAGATTTTGAATAAGTAGGGGTCGTCCCAGAAGTAATGTTTAACATCCTTGAAGAATTTGTTCTTCTGTTGGGTCGACATTCCTTTCACTATGAAGTTACCCGCATGGTAATTTGCGAAGTCAGCAAACCATGGGGTGGTAGAGTTTCCACGAAAAGAAACCGCATTGAGTGTCTCGAGAGGAAATGTTTCATTTATTTCCTTTTTCTCGAAAACATCTTGGTGAGGGTTTTCTAGACGGGACAGATGTTCAGCAGCCAGGTTCTCAGCTCCTTTTTTATCACGTATAATGATATCAAATTCTTGCAGAAGGAGAACCCAACGGAGTAATCTCGGCTTTGCATCTTGTTTTGCAAAGAGATATTTGAGAGCCGAGTGATCTGTATACACCACACATTTTGTCAAGATTAAGTATGGCCGAAACTTCTCAAATGCATACACCACGGCTAGTAGCTCTTTTTCTGTGGTGGTGTAATGGGTTTGAGCTTCGGTCATAGTTTTACTTGCGTAGTGGATAGGCTGAAAATGCTTGGCTCTACGTTGCCCTAGGACTGCACCGATAGCAAAATCACTTGCATCGCACATGAGCTCAAAAGGTAAATCCCATTCGGGAGCAACGAGAATGGGTGCTTCAGTAAGCTTTTTCTTTAATGTTTCAAAAGCTTCGATGCACTCAGGTGAGAAGATAAAAGGAGCATCTTTTTCAAGAAGATGGGTCATAGGCCGGGCGATTTTAGAAAAATCTTGTATGAATCTACGATAAAAACCGGCATGACCTAAAAAACTCCTAATACCTTTGACGGTAGTAGGATGAGGCAATTTAGCAATAACATTGACTTTTGCTCTATCAACCTCAATCCCATTTTTTGAAATCTTATGGCCAAGGACTATGCCTTCTTTGACCATAAAGTGGCTCTTCTCCCAATTTAGACAAAGATTGGTGTCTTCACACCGTTTGAGCATTTTTTCTAAATGGGAGAGACATGTTTGAAACGAATCCCCAATGACCGAGAAGTCATCCATAAACACCTCCATTGTTTCCCCGATCATGTCGTGGAAAATTGCCATCATACATCGTTGGAACGTGCCAGGAGCATTACATAGGCCAAAAGGCATACGTTTGTAGGCAAAAGTTCCGTATGGGCAGGTGAATGTGGTCTTTTCTTGATCCTGTGGATCAATGGGGATCTGAAAATAACCCGAGAAACCATCCAGGAAACAATAGTACTCGTTCCCTGCTAATCTCTCAAGCATTTGGTCCATGAAGGGTAGAGGAAAATGGTCTTTTCGGGTGGCGTCATTCAACTTGCGATAGTCAATACACACACGCCATCCCGTAACTAATCGAGTTGGAATTAACTCGTTATCTTCATTTGTGACAACAGTTATGCCATCCTTTTTAGGAACACAGTGAATTGGGCTAACCCAAGGACTATCAGAGATCGGGTAAATTAATCCTGCATCAAGAAGTTTGATAACCTCCTGTTTGATAACATCATGGATTTTTGGATTTACTCTTCTCTGATGTTGGACTGCTGGTTTGAAGTCATCCTCCATCAAGATTTTGTGAGTACAAAATTCAGGGTTGATACCCTTAATGTCGGAGAGTTTCCAAGCAATTGCTTGCTTGTGTGACTTCAAGACCTTTATGAGAGCAGTCTTTTCATCTTTACTCAAATCTCGAGAAATAATGACGGGTAATTTATCATCACCTTCAAGAAATGCATACTCGAGATGAGGTGGTAAGTCCTTAAGTTCGACTTCAGGAAATTCTTCAGTTTTCTCAACTGACTTGACTTCCTTGTTATGAAGCTCGACGGGAGGGAGTTGTGACAATTCGTATTTTCAGGTCATTCTCAAAACATTACTCATGTTTCATTATTTATCATTTATCGTGAACTAGGTTTACGAGAATCAAATTCATGTAACCGTAATGGTTTAGCTGTGAATTCATGATCATATCATCGAGGTCATTTCATATAGACTGGGTTTAGTCTACATGTCATCACATCATTATCATCATATTAGTTCATGCATGGATTTGCATTTTTCATTTA
This sequence comes from Chrysanthemum seticuspe, assembly GCA_019973895.1. NCBI lineage: Eukaryota > Viridiplantae > Streptophyta > Magnoliopsida > Asterales > Asteraceae > Chrysanthemum > Chrysanthemum seticuspe. Next base: position 6,945,938 of record BPTQ01000009.1, read on the forward strand.
ACGTTTATTTTTCCTATTAGATAAACGCTATCGCGTAAACATTATTTTGAAAAATTGATCCGACACTTCCAAAAATAATCTTAATATATTTTTATACTCATTTTAAGACTATAAAAATTATATTATTAATTTACCCGATGTTTTCAATTTATTTTGTATATAAATTGTTAGGTATAAATATTTACGACAGTTTTCGTAAATTCAACACGATAAATATTTATTCACTCAGTACTTGCAAGAAATGTATTTTTCTAATTTTTAAGACCTCAATATATTTTATCTTGACCCGTTAAAATTTATTTTTAGTTAACGCTACCCTAAATGCTTAAATATGTACACAAGTTACCATCTATCCTTAAATAACTATACATTACTAAGATACTTATATAATATATCATACAAGTAAGTGTTTCATTTGTTTTTTTTTTTCTTTCATGTTGTCGACACCTAGGTGAGTCATGAAAGGAATTTGCAAAATATCTCTTTACTAGAAGTAGTATTATACATTAAACTAACATATTCATTCCCTCATAATATCAAAAGGATCAAACCCATTTGCTTCTCTCTTTCTCTTCCAAGACCGGCAACCAAAGGGGACCAAGAAGGAGACCATATTTTTTTTCAAGTCAAGTTTAATTACACACTAGTATCATTTGTTGCTAAGGTTTTGTAATACAAACCTCAAGTGATTAGGAAAAACCATTGTGTCCATAAACCTCATCATATCACTAGTAAGCATTCATAGTCATATTTTTATTTTATATTCATTTTCATGGTCATATCATTTTATTTGTGAAACATGCAAGTCTCATGATATTTATACCATTTTTAAGGTTTTTAAGGTTTTTATGTGCTAAATATATATAATCCATCCTATAATTACTCCTTGTTATATTTTAGTTTTGGTGATGTCTAGGAACCCATGACACCCTAAGAAGGTGTATGGTAGGATTAGAATAGCTTCGGAGTTGTTTTGAATGGGTTAGAATAGGTTTGGCGAGAGAAAAACTCATTTCGACACGTTTTGAAAAGGGTCTGTCCTTAAAATTAAATTCTGGAAAATCCGACAGTAGACAAAAATTTTTGGCCTAGATATTTAGAAAATATGCTTTAAAACGAAACCGTGGCCGCTTGAACGGATTAAAACGGAGCTATAACGAAGAAGTTATGAATTTTTCAATTTTGACGATGAAAACTATTAATTTCAGAAATTTCAGCATGAAAATGTCACTCTTTACAAGTCAAAAATGAGTCTTAAGCTTTATAAATTGTGTCGACTTATCAAAAATATATTAGTATACTTTGACACGAATCTAAGGACATACAAAACGTAGAAAACGGACTTGTAACGATTAAATTACACGCGATAAACCAAGTTGCCGTAACTTTATTCTATTAGCAAAAATTAATATACTCTCTATTAAAAACATAATACGGCAACTAAAGGACCATGTTGGCGGACGTTTTTAACAATGATGTAAAACTTTTTATAACGTGATGTCTTCTAGTAAAAGTAAGTTCGCCTAGCATATTTTCCAAAATGTTAAACCGTTTGTTGAGCGGAGTTGTAACGAATAACATATAGTCACTCAAACTTTGCCGAAAACCATCCTTTAAACTATACTTTTGGGCTAAAGTACCATACTTAACCTATATTTTTCTCCATGATCGAGACCTCTATGATGAAAATTCAAAAGCTAAAACTTTGAGATAATGTTACAAGCTTTCCAAAACCGTTGCGTTCGTTTCCTAACACTCGACGTGCACCATTTTACGAATAGCTTTTCAAGGCCGTTTTTGTCACTTTCATGAAATTTCAACGACATTATTTTACGACGAAAAGTTATAATTTCATAATAACTCATTAAATGATTATCGTAAGATATCATTTCAACGTAAGTACTTGTAAAGTATTTTATAACATGACGAGATGTCATAAACATATATTTCGACGATAAATTCTATTTTCAAAAACGTACAAGTGGTATAGATTACATGTGAGTTTGCATGCACGACATTGTTTCATGATTTACATTAGAACATATCATTCATAATAGGTCATGGTCAGAGGTTGCTCCTCATTTCAGTATTGCCATTATATCATCATTATCATTGCAACAGGTGAGTTTTCATAGCCCCGATTTATTCAAGTTTTTACTTATTTCAAACCTACGGGGGAGAATACATTGTACATCATTTTATTACGATACCAAGTATATCAAATTCATTACATTGCTTAAGTTACCTCATGCCAATTGAATGTCCCCATTATATTACATGAACCGTTAATTTCATAGAAGCGAGGGTGAGTGGATAGATCTATCGAGGGTGACTCCTCCATCCGGGTTGGTGGATCCCAACTAGTCATACGGATGCATATCATTTAATAACATT
>BPTQ01000009.1:6948431-7103089 GCA_019973895.1 Chrysanthemum seticuspe
ACGGCAATTAACTCCGATTTTATTGATTTTGTTCTAATTTAAGCTAGTTTTTATAATTAATCTTGCTAATATTCATTTCTTTAATAAATTCCTTTGTAATTTAGGGTCACCGCCATGGCGCCGCCTAGGCGCCGCTATGGCGGCTATGGCGCTTGGCGGGGGTCAACCGCCACGGTACCGCCGAGCGATTTTTACAACCTTGAAAAAAAGCAAACCCATAAATGGGCGGCCTATAAGTTAGTTTTGATAAATAGGTGACCTAAAAATAAAATGTTTAATAGTTGGGCAGCCTCTCAATACATAATCCCTTTTTTTATCTTTATCATTTTTTTTATTCATTTTTATTTTGTTGGGATTAGTTTGATTTGGTTGGTTAAGAAAACTCTCCTAAATGCTCCGGCGAATTTGGCGATCAAACGAATCCCTTACAACCCCTTTGTTCGATCATTAATTATTCTTACTCAATTGTTCCATAGTGGGTCGGTTGTTCTTTCTCAATTGTTTCCATCGTGGGTCGGTTGTGTTACTTATTAATTGGTCATCACACTTTTCTTGTGGGGTTTTGTTTTATATCACTACAATTTGCTTTTGCATGCAATCTGTTCTATAAGTTGATTTTTTGTTTTTAATTCCAATCATTAAGATTCTTAAAATTGAACTTGAGACATCATCAACGAAGCATGTAATATTATTGCACTTTTCAGGCTTATAAACCCCAGTTGCTAAACTAGGGTTTTATCGATTTGTTTTGAAGACTAGACGTATTATCTTCGTGTTCTTGTTGCTGCTTTTTATTTATGGTTTAAGTTTCTTGTTATGTCGAATATGGGAGAGGAGACTAACAGCTTACCATGTTCTGTGGTTAAGGATATTGTTGGTAATTTCGATATGGTCGAATTGGATGCTCGTATGCAACGTCTAAACGGTTGTGAAGCTGGGAACGCTGGTGTTTCGCAACATGAATCTGTTAGGGTTTCGCAACACCCTAACCATGGTAGCCACGATGTGAACATTAATTTGTCTATTCTTGTTGTCGACATGGATGATTGCCCTTCTGTTAGTTCGAATGCCCTAGTCATGACGCCCCAGAGGGTCATGATACTTTATTGAAAATTCGTGCTATTGAACAACAAATCTTATAGGGAAAGCTTGTTTTAGTGGGTGAGGATGGGCAACCATTAAAACCAGCTGTGACAGTGGATGCTACTACTTCTACTGGGGCTACTCCACTTGAGTATCCAAAGGTGCCGCAGTCACAAACGGAGCTAAAGGAGATGCTTACTGCTATTGGTTATAAATCGAAGCCTCCTCAAGATACGAGTGTTCCTATGGCTTCTAATGTCCCTAATGCTACTAGTAGTCCTACTAGTGTTGTTCATGAAAAGTCTTATGAACCTAAGAAGCTTGCAAATGAGACGCCGAAATCGTTTGTGGCAGCTACGTTTACTGAACCTAAGAAGCTTAAAGTTAATTTTCGTAGGCTGGTTAGTAATCACAAAACTGATGGTGTGGATCTTACTGTCCTTAAACAAGTGGTTAAAGAGGTTAACTCCCGGTTTGACAATACACTGTATGGTTACTTTCTTGGGAAACGTATAGCCTTTCCGGTTGTTGAGTACTACGCTCGTAATGTTTGTAACAAGTATGGCCTTCAAAAGGTCATGATGAATGCAAAAGGGTTCTTCTTTTTTAAGTTTGCTACAAGTAAGGGTGTTGAAGATGTTCTTGAGAATGGTCCGTGGATGGTACGTAATGTTCCTATTATTCTTAAGAATTGGATTGTCAATACCAATTTACTTAAAGAGGATTTGACCAACATTCCGGTGTGGGTGAAGTTCCATGATGTCGCTATTGCGATGTTTTCAGAAGACGGTCTCAATCTCCTTGTTACTTTGATAGGTACGCCTAAAATGTTATATTCTTATACTAGTCAAATGTGTTTGGAATCGTGGGGCCGTAGTAGTTTTGCTCGTTGTTTGATTGAGGTAAAGGTGGATAAGGCTCTTAAAGAAAGCATTACTATTTCCATTCCGTTACTTGAGACTCCGGGGGTTTTTGTTGAAATAGTTCGGGTGGAATATGACTGGAAACCACCCCGGTGTGATTCTTGTAAGCTTTTTGGCCATACTTTGGGTACTTGTCCTAAATATGATCCTCCCACGGCTCAAACATTGCATATGGATGATGACGGATTCCAGGATGTGAGAGGGAAGAAGACGGATATAAGTGGTAAACAGAGTATACCGGCTAAGGGTGGATTCTCTAAATTGAATGTGGGTACTAAGGTTCGTTATCAACCTAAAGCATATTCTGGGACCACTAAGGTGGATGGAAAGAAGAAGGCATTGGATATGCGCTGATTGTTCCGTGCCTACTAAGGTTGATACTAAGGGAGGGACTTTGCCTGAGTCTAGTTCTACAATGGTTGCTATAAAGGAGGGATCCCAACCGACGGGTAGTGTACCACAAGATCCAAGTGTGGTAGATGATCAAAGGAAGGAGCCTAAGGTGGTGGTTGTGGGTGCTGCCTCTAAGGCTTCTTCTTCTTCTTCTTCTTCTTCTTCTGATACTTAACCCACCAAGAGGGTTAATCCTTTCTCTAAAGTGGGTGAAGTTGATGTTTCTGATAGTGATGATGAGGTACTTCCAGATGATAACCCCATGGCGCAATATATTTCATTGTGGCGGTTATAACCTTGAAGATGACTATGATGACTGCATGAATCAAATCTACGATCTCCCTCAAGCTATGGATGAGTACTATAATGTTGATTTCAAGATCCGAGGGCGTTGTAGGAAGTAATTCTTGTGGTGTCTAATGTGTTTACTTATTGTCTTGTGATTTGTGGTTTGTTTCTTTTCTAGAAGATAGGAAATGCATTGATATGCAAGATTGCCTATGTAACCGGCTGTGATATGGGATATCACCCATATCCATTGTACTTAAATGGTTTTTATGGAGTAATGAATTTTACCGGGTCGTTGTGACCTTTTACCTAAAAAAAAGATTAGTTTGATTTAGTTTTAAATTTAAGCTCTTTTTTCTAGTAAAAGTAATATGACATAGGGCGTGTTTGACGACACGTAGCAGTAGCAGTAGCAGTTTGCAGTAAGCGGTAGCAGTTAGTACTAGTAGCAGTAGTTGTTTGCTAAAAAAAATGTTTGGTAACATAGCTGCAGCAGTAATTTTACAATTACGAACAAAGGCATATACACATTAAAATAAGAAACTAATTAAGGAAATGAGAAACTCATTATTCATAGATTGTAGATCATGCATCTCCATAAAATAGTCACCGTATGATTAGAGGAGTTAATAAATTTCCTTTCTTGAAAAAACAACGTTCACATACTTGGTTCTCTTTTAAACAAGAACATGTTTGGATAGTTGTGTACATATCTTTTCCATATTAAGTTTGAGGATTGTTTTAGGTTGAAGCAACACTTTTTGCATATTAAAAGAAAAGTGGAGACACTTTATTTTGGATACTAACAATCCACTACATACCAATGGATGCATCTGAACCGTTGGATCAAAAAGACATCTTTTAATAATAAAAAACACGGATGGACCACTCCTGCCAATTCAGCAAACTTACCCCACCAATCCCACCCCATACCTTTCACTTTTCCAGATTCCCTATCAACAAAATCTGCACTTTCTCTCTCTAACCAAAATAAAAAAATGCCATAAAAATTCAAAATCAACCGATTTAAACCGTTAAATTCAAAGAAAAAACACAAAAATGGAAGAATCATAGAGTGCAGAAGTAGATCCACAAAAAAAACGGTTAAAAATGAACCTACTGAGTCTCAAGATGAAGGTATGATGCTTCCGACTAATTATTTAGATGTTTTATTAGAATCTCTAGTGCTTTTGTATTTATTTATGAATATTATTGCTACTTGTGAAGATTTTTGTGTATTTTTTTGTTGATTTTGATGGGATACTGTGTGATGCATGTGATGATTATGTACTTGTTTGAGTTTTATTGAGGGATTGTTATAATAAATTGATGATTGTTGTTATAAAATAGTATCCAACATTAAAAGATTGTTATAATAAATTGATGATTGTTGTTATAAAATAGTATGTTTTCGGAGTTGATTATCATAGTAACGACTAAAACTTATTATTTCATTCTAAACGACACGCCAAACAAGTTTTGCATTTCAAAATCTAGCGATAGATATTACGCAAGTATCATTCTCTAATGGACATTTCATCAAACAGCTTTCGTGCACAACCTAAACCCGAGCTTGAAACCATAGACGCACGTAACACACCTAATATCACAAATCTCCATAACTAACACCTAATTCACCTCTATGGCACTATAATATCACAAATCTCTATAACTAACACCTAATTGAAGCAAACAAAAAAATCAATGAATTGAGTTGAAAAGTATACCTGAGAGCATCACAAAATCAGCAACTTCAGCTCACAGAACCAAAGACTATTTGTTTGTGATTAGAAGCTCTGTACCTTCTTTTTTTTATGCCCAATAGCTTATTAACCTCTTAAAATAAGCCTATCCAGTGTTGTAAATCTCGGGCTACAAAGGAATCGGACCTGGAAGAGTTGAGCAGAATCGGCCAAAAGATTCAATTTGGTCAAAACCAGATAAAATTTGGGGCTTTTATAAAATTTGGGGATTTTGTTTAAATTGAGGGAATTTGTTAAAGGATTATTGTTTGGTCAAAATCATAAGCCCAAAATAAGCTTAAACAAGTACCCCTAAGTTCAAAGTTGATAAATGATAGTTTGTGTGAAATGAGAGTGAAACAAACAAAAAATAGAGAGTGATGGTTTTGGTGAATGGGGGAGATTAGAATTAATTGAGTGTGTTTGTATGGGATTGCCAGCGTGGAAGGTTTTTGCAAGGGTGTTCTTGGAAGAGTTTTTGGTTGCTATGTTGTTAGTTGAAGGGTTAATAAGATTTAGAGCGATTGGGTAATTTTAGGCTATGTTTAGACTATGTTTATTGGGAGGTTGTCAACCCAACTCATCAAAAATACATACAAATATAATACTTTTATAATCTTGTATATAAATCTTGATTGTAATCTAGATCACTTGGCAATCTAAGATTGCCAACTCACAATCTGCCTTTGTGGCTTTTTTTTGTTCTTTTTTCTTTTTTAATTTTTAATATATTTTTAATATTTAGTATAGATTGGTTGGGTTGTTGATAAATGATGAAAAAATATAGATTGGTTGTATGTATTGGTTGTGTAGGTGAAGGAAAGAGATAATAATATTTTATTAGAAGATTGGGTTATTACGGGTTGTTGATAAAGATAGTCATATTAGATGGGTTGCCAACCCAACTCAAACAATATACATACAAAATAATAATTTTTTAATCATTCCATCCGATCTTTCCTACCAATCTAGGTCGTATGACAACCTAAGAACCCAACTTACAATCTATCACTTGTCAAGGTGTTAATGGCTAATGTTTTTTTTTTTTTTTTTTTTTTTTTACTTATTATTTTATAAAAGAATAGATTCGTTGTATGTATTGGTTAGTTTGGGTTGTTGATAAATGATAAAAAAAATATATAGATTTCTTGGTATGTATTAATTGTGTAGATGGATGGAAAGAAAATAATATTTTAATAAAAGATTGAGTTGTGATAGGTTGTTGATAAACATAGTCTTAGGAAAACCACTTCCATTTTGTCAGAGTAATGCTTCGCCGTCACAATGGCGAGCAGCTCTACGGCGAGGGACGGCGAACCACCCCGGTGTGGCGGCGGGGCACGGCGAACCGCCACGTAAGCCCACGGCGGGGCACGGCGAAACTTTTCAACTTATATAAGTGACCTTATGAAATAGGGATGAGCATGGGAACCGGAAAAACGGTACGGCACCGGAACCGTACCGGTACCGACCCGAATTGGTACCGGCTTACAATACACGGTACGGTACCGGTACCACAAAACAAGCCCAAAAAAATTCGGTACCATTCAAAATCGGTATGGGAGAAAAACGGGAAGTCCCGGTTCCGGAACCGAAATATAAAAGGCCAATTTTTCTTAATTATGGTTTCGATCCAAACACTCCTATTCCATCCCATAAGTCAAAACTATGATCGAACAAGTAGCTAAGCACAAAAAATAGATTATTAGAATATCCAAATAAATGAAAAAAAGTGCAACAACTATGGCTTTATGGATACCAAGAATGTTTGTGAGGAGTTCCATTATGTCGAGAAAAACTTGTGTATGCAAGTGCTATACTTATGGAAATGATATGTTTATAAGTTATAATTAGTCATGCGTTTACAGCTACATAATTTTCAAACAATCTTTTTAGCTTTGCCTTGTCTATGTTTAAGTCATATGTTTTATACTTTTCCTTGCTGCCTCTTTATTTTTTCAGTTAGATCAAAATAACTGTAGAAATTTCAGCAAGATGTCATAAGCCGGCTATATAAGCCGAAACAAACACCCCCTTAGTTGATTGATATAACAAAATTGTTGAGTTTATGATATATAAAATACAATAAAACATAAAGACATCAAGAGTACACAGCGGAAGACTTAAGATCATAACAAATAAATTAATTAACGTACCTCTTGCGAATGTCAAATCCCTCGAGCAAAGCAAAACAACCCTCGAGCAAAGCAAACCAAAGAAGTACTTATTGGTGTAAGAATAATGTCTTACAACCACGTTCTTGTACACACGAATTAACCAAACGAATCAAGCGATTGCTAGATCTAACACAAGTCCTCGTTTAAGAAAAACGAAACCAAACTCCCTTACTTGGGGTGTTCGGCCGAATGTAGGACAAGAGAGAGGAGAGGAGAGATCTAGGGTTAATTCAATGCACAAGTGTATGAAACCCTAGAACCTACCCCTCCTTATATACTAGTAGGTAAACTTAGGGAACAAGTTTGTGAATTAGGCTTTGTATAGGCCCTATGGTCGGCCACCAATGAAAGCCCAAAGCCCAATCCATAACTTTTCCAAGTTTTCCATTTCTAGTCCTTCTCTTTTCCATTTAACGGTCGTTAGTCATTTTTCCGTTAAATACTTAACGATCGTTAACCGGACTTAATGTGTAATAATTAATCGTAAACATAAACATTAATTATTAACTTTAATTCTCATTCGCTAATGTGTGCAATCCCGTGGTCACGAGTTCGAATCCGGTCATTCACATGTTCGTAAATATATACATTTCCAACAGCTCCCACTTGGATATGTTTACAAAACGTGAAATGACATTGGTTAGCGTCTAGCAACACGCCAATGCCCCCGGTACAACTCGTGTATGGTTTTCTGGAGAAAAACCAAGTTTGATGATTCATCATCATATTCATCCTTTTATTTCTAATACCATGTTAATAAGAATATGGATCTTACTCATTTCTTAATTAACTATTATGTTTCTCGCTTTATATGATTGATTAAGATTACCAATTCTTCTGAACATATTCCAGAAGACCTTGGGCATGGCCATGCAAACATCTTAACAACCCTACGAGGGGCCCAGTAGTATTATACTTCAAAATAAATTTGAAGGAAACAAATCCTATTTTGACTACAAGCAGGATTCATAAATTTTGCAACACTTCTGAAAACAACCCTTATAACTACCAGTTACGTATAGCGTTAGATTGCTTCACAAAAATGCACTACATCCATGACATATCTCTGGTATCTCAAGTCAGAGGATAAATATCCATGATATACTTAATGACAAAGATCCATAAAGTATCATCATGTGGGTGGGATAAGTCCTATACTCAATTCATTGAATATCATCTGAAATTAGTCATGCTACGCATCAATATACTTTCAAGTATATTCTAACTAATACTCAGATTTGTCTTAATTCAATATCATTCCCATGTTATTGATTGACAACGGACTATTTAGAATAACTTAAGTTATTCATGGATTTAAACATGCAAACATAGGACACAATATTATAAATGAAATTAAACGTATACCGTACTTTAATTCATTATAAATAATAATTGTTTAACATCCTTTATCCAAATACTAAATAGATCAATGCATGATAATACTAGTTAATGAATTTTGCCACAAGTCATGAGAATCATACTTGTTGACAAGGCATAATTTCAATTAACTTTGATCTATACGAATTTTGAGAATACTTATTTCAAAAATTCAATAAGTGAATTTCTTGTATATGTTTACACATATCTTGATATTGTCATATCATTCCATAAGGTGCGTGATAACCTGAACCACCCTTTTATGACAATCATCTTTCAAAACTTTAAAGTTTTAAAGTATTCTTTTTCTTTAATGTATAATGCAACTATGCTCCTAGTTGAGCATAACTAGTCAACATGGTCATCATCAAGGATACCATGAATAGAATTGAGTGTCATCTCAATTATACCAGCATCATTGTGTACAACAATATGCTCTTTAAACGTCCGTAAACTTCGAACAGTTATAGTGTAATGTTGGTGCCTACCAAACTCAAGTTTGTTGGCAATGACAATTATGAAATAATTGCCATATTTCCATCCATAGAATCTAGGAGCATCTCCAGACTGTGGAATGTGATTCTAAATCCAAACATATTCCTTTTAAAATATTTATTACACTAACAACTTTCAATGTTGTCAAATCATCTTGTAATCAAGCATGACACAACAATCTTATACACAACATGATGTTCATGATGAATCTTCAAGTTAAACTTTAAGATCTCATCTATCTTGTCAAAGATATGTATTCATCATGTTCTATTAGACTCATTTATTTACCGCATATGTTTATAATAATAAACATATTTTTCAAGGTCATATATCTTATTTCCAAATCTTACAAACGAAGTTCATTCCCAACTAAAACTTAATTTAGGTGGAATGTAGTTGCCCATACAACATATAAGATTTAAAATAATACTCCCACTAGCTTTTAGGAATACTTATGAGCTATCTTATTTTAATTATTAAATCAAACATGGATTTAATATTAAACATAAGAAACATCTCTTAGATGCTTGCATATATCCATTCATGGATTCTTGCAGTTTGTACTTATCCAAGGATTATTTGAATTCATAAAACTTCTTTGTATTATTCATCGTCCTCGCAAAAGTAATTCCACAACAAAGAGTTATGACATTCATTGTCAAAATTTCATATCAATGAAACTAAGTATGACAATTATAATCTTTATACTTCTATTTAATGTATCTAGTAAAGAATATTCAATCATAGTTAATTGCTTAAATATGATTAATATTATTATCACTAGACATGCATTAAATATGTGTACAATATTGTCCATATGATTTCTACATAAAGATTTAAACCACTAGGGTTTCCATCATTTGAAGAAACTCATATTCATTATTAAGATAAATCAAGTATCTAAAGTTGATTATCTTTATGGACAGCATCTCAACATTCATAGTATGATTGATTTACCACAATTCATCATTTGGTAAATTCATCATTATGATTATCAGGCTTACCATGATCCTGTAACTCATATTTCTCAGCATATTAAATATCTGAGATATCCTTTCGGATCTATGAACGACAATTCCATCATATTGAGGTCTATCATTTACATGTTTAACCTCATCATGATATTTGCTAGTGTATTTTAGAAGATTATGTATTTTGTAATTCAATCTTTCAAGATCTTAAACAAAACTCCCACTTGCCTTTAACAATTTAAAGATTACCTTTAAATAGTTTAGCAAGTAGAGCAACAATACATTGTTCTCTTTTGGGATATTACAAAAAACATTGACAGTTCCTAACATTATTTTGTTACAACTCACTATACAAGCAGTTTAACAAATTCAGAACTTCATTATAAGACTTAATGTGATTCATCACATTCCATAAACAAATGGTGTCTTATTAATCTTCTAGGTTGGAGTCTTATTGAGTATATTCAATCTATACTCAATATTCTAACCTTGATAACTTTTGGAAGAAACTATAGTTATCTTGAATCAAACATGCCAATAGATTTTGATTCTTCTACCTGAACATACCATAAAACTATGGTATTTCATTAGAATTAATATTGTAAGATAATCTAACAATATTTAAGATAACCATCTACTCTTTGGCTCATCTATTTACCAACAAAGTAAAACTTAATGGTACAATAGAATTACCAAGTCAATTGCATGTATTATAACACAAGTATTTTTGACCAAGTCAAAAGATATATCAGTTATAATCCCACTATACGTTATAAGTCATTGATCACCTCATTGACTTCATGCATATGTCTTAAAACATAGCAAGTTAACGTCTTACTTTATATTGTAAGTCTTGTATTAAAAGACTTCATGTTTGTGACTTTACAAAATCATAAATATTTTTTAATTAAAGTAATTATGAACACCACCTCAGGTTTCAATTAATATTTCAAGTTAATACTTACTACATATATTTAAGTCATTCAACGAATACTTAAATTCAAAGTAGTATTAGATTACTTCATTTAATTATGTCATTCCATGAAAATTCAACGTAAGAAACTGCAAATCATCCATGCTCGTTGTCACGACACGTGGATATTTTACCTTGGGCTATAATCTAGTTCACGTTCTCACGTAACATAAATTGTAACTACAAGTGATTCTTAAATATTGAATGACATAAATTTTGAAAATAAAGTAGCCTTTGTTATCATCTTGACACATGTTCTTAATAAGGCAATCATACATATAAAATATATAATTCCTATTAGAACGTAACTCTCTTACCTTGCGATCAAGAGAATCCATTTAAATCATATTTATATGTGTTGTATCTTGCACACAATAAAGATTTCTCCCACTTGTGCATGGAACAACATCATGTAGCAGATAAACAACACGATACACGTTCGTTTATTTGATTAATATGATTTGTGTCATAGATATAAAAAGTAGATGTAGGACTATATTGTTTAGTAAGGAAACGCACATGACAATCCTTAAAAACATAAGTGCCTACAATTTGAAAGTAATTATCTTTGAAGATAATCTGGGTTACTACACAGGAAATAAGGCTTGTAGCTCCCACTGAATTAGAAATCATTAAAACAACTTCTTATTCAGTAATGCAACACAAATGCTCCCACTGAATCTGACAACATTGTAAGTGTTGCATAACCAGTTAAAACAACTTGCTTGCTTTTTACTTTCCTACACCTTTAAAGAACCATACGTAATCATTACTAAGGTACTAAAAGGTGTATTCTACTCTATGAATGATGGGTTATCCATCAAAGTTATTAAATTGAAAAATTGGGTATGCAATTTCTTCTTTAACAGGCCTACCATGCCCATACTGGTATGTAGCACCTTTAAAGGCTAAAGCAAAACAACTAGATAAAATATGCTAGTTTGCCTTTTACCAATTTTCGCGGTAATTAGTCTAGCTTCTAATTTAGTAACTCACATACATATTTTCCAGTTAACCAACATTCATGTTGTTACAAAAGAATTCATTCACCAAATGAAGGTAATGAAATCTTTATGGAAAATAAGATGTGCAATTCATTGCTATGAGTTACATTTAGAATTTAGACAATTCAACTGTTCCTATTATACCTTTCTCATTCATGAAAAGGAATAGGATTGAGTCTCATGCTTCTCCCATGGAAAAGAGACTTCGTTTGTCTTTTCGGTAAATTATTCTCGATCAAACATTTGTTTGAAAGCAGAATGGAACAATTTATTGATCAAAGACTAAACTTCGTTTACGGTTAAATGTTGCAATTATACATTCAAAAGAATTACAAAATTCAATTTTTAGTATTTTCGATAATTAACCTTTTCAAGAAAATTAAACACCCATGGTTCATAAACATATAACCATTTAATTTTCACTGAAAACTAGGATCCAAATTGTCATAATCTCATCACGTCAGTTGATATGCTAGTAATGAATCTTATACAAAATGGTAGAGCTTGTGCTCAATTGCCAATTTCAATTGCAATTCCTAGATTTATGGGATTTACATATAGCCAATTTCAATTGCCATGTAAACATGTTTTATCCCATCTTATGCCTTGAGTTGCCAGTTCTCACTACAAAACTCAATTAAGTTGTCCAACTTAAGAAACTGCAAAATTGTCCATGCTCGTTCTCACGACACGTGGACATTTTACCCTTTGATTACTATCTAAGTCACGATCTCACGCAAATAGAAAGTAATCTTAGGTGTTTCCGTTTCGTTGGATGGCATATAACTTAAATTAAAGGGTAATAGTTTTGATGTTAAATCAAATATGTACAAAGATGTCATGCATTCATCTTTGTAACATAAGTTTTATTAAAACATTTATATCTTGTTTTAATGTTTAAGTTTTTCATCATCAAACTTTAATTGAGGTATTGGTTTCACCAATCAAGGAATTTAGTGTTAATTATCATCCATTATACCGTACTTTTGCATAAGTGTAAACACTTAGTGTTTCGGATAATTACCACCGAAGTGGCGCATGGAATCAACACTAATTCGCCCTTAAGATGAGCTTGCACATATAATGGCTTACTAAGTAGCTCCATTCGAACTTACAGAGGGCAGAGGACCAGGTACGCGCTAAAGCACAACCTTAGATATCCTTTCAGTGTGACTATGCGCACTTCTTTAAACCCCTTTTATTAGTTCATTCTCATGGGTGAGCCGTTCAGTCATTTGTACCAAAGTCATCATCAATTAAACGATTATGATTACTATTCTTAAAAATACATGTTTCACCATTGTTTAGGTAAGTTTATTTTTCTTGTAAAAATACCCTTGTTACACATAACAAACAAGCAAGTATTTGAAAAAATAAACAAATAAACAATGAAAGCATAACAAATAAAAATCATGCATATCAAATAGCCACATGCAAACGGTTTTGATAAATCTTATTAATAACCAATTCTAGATCTGTCAATATGCATATATTTAATTAAGACTTCCACCCGTTTTCATCTATGTACAAGGTGAACCACATGCATCGATTCATCGATTGCGTAAGTCAAAACTAAATATATACCACATAGCACATAATTGATTAAATTAATAATTATTGAGGTCTTCCCCAATTTAAGATCTATCATAATTTAATGTATATCACTTAAAACATGAAAGACATACAATAAAAAACAGATCCATGATAAAACATGCAGATAATTATCATGGATATCAATTACACTTAACAATTAATGCAATTAAACAGAGTTACGCATATACACATACAGTTGCATGCATCTTAGGGTTTCTAATCCAATTAAAACAATAGTTTACAAAACCCTAATTAGGGCACCAAATAAAACGCCCCCCCTCAAAATTAGGGTTTAGGTTTTGCAAACCCTAGATCTATGCATACAAAAAATAACACATTCATGTTTATTTTAATTATGTGTTTCAGTAATTAATTACTTGTTATACAAGGCTCGTGATGCCACTGTTGAGTTTATGATTTATAAAATACAATAAAACATAAAGACATCAAGAGTACACAGCGGAAGACTTAAGATCATAACAAATAAATTAATTAACTGAAAGTATGCGTAACGTACCTCTTGCGAATGTCAAATCCCTCGAGCAAAGCAAAACAACCCTCGAGCAAAGCAAACCAAAGAAGTACTTATTGGTGTAAGAATAATGTCTTACAACCACGTTCTTGTACACACGAATTAACCAAACGAATCAAGCGATTACTAGATCTAACACAAGTCCTCGTTTAATAAAAACGAAACCAAACTCCCTTACTTGGGGTGTTCGGCCGAATGTAGGACAAGAGAGTGGAGAGGAGAGATCTAGGGTTAATTCAATGCACAAGTGTATGAAACCCTAGAACCTACCCCTCCTTATATACTAGTAGGTAAACTTAGGGAACAAGTTTGTGAATTAGGCTTTGTATAGGCCCTATGGCCGGCCACCAATGAAAGCCCAAAGCCCAATCCATAACTTTTCTAAGTTTTCCATTTCTAGTCCTTCTCTTTTCCATTTAACGGTCGTTAGTCATTTTTCCGTTAAATACTTAACGATCGTTAACCGGACTTAATGTGTAATAATTAATCGTAAACATAAACATTAATTATTAACTGTAATTCTCATTCGCTAATGTGTGCAATCCCGTGGTCACGAGTTCGAATCCGGTCATTCACATTTTCGTAAATATATACATTTCCAACAAAAATTCTGACATACCATGGCAGCCTGAGCAATGGGCAAACTGAATTGTTCCATCAGCTGAGGTAAACCATACAACACACCTGCAAAAAAGATGTAATTCCAGTTTCAGCAAGATGTCACATAGTAGCAGGTAGCGGTGTTACTCGGGTTGGGTCAAACCAGGTCGAGGCTAAAAATAACATACCCGAACCCGACCCTATTTGAACTCGGGTTAGTTGGGTTCGGGTCCACTCGGGTCGGTGCTATTCGGGTTTGGGCCAGCCCGAATATGAGTAAAATGGTCATAAAATTGCCTATTTGTTCTAATTTAGATAGATATTTTATAAAAAAACCATATTTATAAAATATAAAAAAAAAAAAAAAAAAAAAAAAAAAAAAAAAAACGAGTTAGCCAAAAATACCTAACCCGATACTCAACCCTATTTAGCATCCGGTGACCCAAACAACCCGAATAAGATTATTGAACAAAATAAGTATCAGAATACCATAACTTCTAAACAACACACAGTAAACAATAAAAAGTCCAAAATCAACCAAAAAAACACATACCAGTTCCTATCATAGGCCCACCTGAATAAGCAGGTGTGGCAGAGAGTTGCAAAGGACAGGACGATAAGGGTTCCCTCCAGGCAGACGGCTGTTGTAGTTTAATGATAAGCGGAACCATCATAAGAAGGCATAGATGTTCCATTAAACGGAGATGTAGCATAAGGTGTTACACCCATATACATTGAAGAGGGTGCACCGTAACCAGCGTAAGGAGAAGACGAGGAGTAGCCTTGTGGGGTCGGCATTTGCCTTGGAGCAGATTTCTGTAGAACGAACATTTCATTGAAAGTGTTTAGGACAAAAGACACATCAGCAAACTGATACAGCATAACCAAATATTTTAAATTTGATTACACGCATCATAGGACTAAAATCCAGTATAAATTCAACTATTAGTTATCAAAACTACCAATATGCATGCTTTGACGAGCAATCAGTTTCGTACGATCCTGTTAAATGTCTATTCTCTTACGGCCAAAAAATGATAACTACTACAATATGTTTTATAAACGGATTGTAACTTACTGAGTTATGATCAGCTGGTCTTGGCTGTGTACAGTTGCGCATATTGCAAGCTGTCTGAAAAGAAAAGTTTACATTCCCACAGCTAGGACAGGTCCAGTGATCTTCTCTACGACCACCTAATATCATAAGTACAACAAATAAATATGACTAAGAAGTAAGTGCCATTTACACATAATAGATGTATGGTTCCATGTATAAACTAACACGGGAATAAGTAAATGCTTACACTCCCAATGTGTTTCTAACCAGTAACCATGACGGTTTCACACATAACATCTACTCTAGTATCTTACTTGATAATTGATATATATACACTTTATGTTATCAAACAGAGTAGTACATCAGTCTGGGTTAAATAGAAAAATCTGAAGTAAATAAACAGTTATCCAGATGAAAAAAGTTTCTTAGCTGCAGCCATTTTTAACATCCTTATTCACCATTACAAGTGCTATCAACTTTTAACATTGCTGAACGATATTTTTAGCATAGCGTAAAGGCAGAAGGTGCATTGAATTATATATCCTTTCTACACGCTAAAATGAATGAAAATAGTAAAAAGTATGTAATGATTTGGTATGTATTGTGGTACTTCGCCTAATTTCATTATCCAATATCACATGGAAACTATAACATTATTATCTCCATTAAGCTAGACTTACCTATATGCAAACTTAATACTAATTCATTTTGTGCTGTAAGATTCTTTTATATTGTCATTATCGAACAATATTTCTAATAATATATATATTAGGTCCTTGGTTTTACACGTATTAATTAAAGTACTCATATGTTTATAGAAAAGTTTTTAAATAACATAAATGTAGTTCAACACTCTGCATATTATCTTCATTGACAATCATAAATGTAGTTCAACACTCTGCATAAATGATATAATATTATCTTCATTGACAATCATAAACAATTAAATAGTATTTACTTGTTGGTACACATTGCCATGATGCAAAAGAATTACAAGACTTACTTTTTTTTTTGGGTAAAGGGCATTCCACCCGGTAAAATATTACAAGACTTACTTCGGATACAAATAAGATACAACAGATAAGACAGTCGCTCTGCACAAATAGACCAAGCAAGAAGTAGAGTTGACTACCTGACTTTGTCCATTTCACCCTTATAAAGGGATAGGTAAAGCATAACCAACTGTAAATGTGCCTACGCACACAAGATAGTTTCATGCTATCAGCAGTTACCCAACCCAACCATTTTGCTAACTTTAAGCATCTATTAGCCAACATTGTGTTATGTGCCTGCCAAGGTAAAGTTTTTTGTAACACCGTTGCTAAATTTGCAATTGCATTGGTAGATATGTATAGAGCCCACAAATTTGCATCAATACCCGCAAAAGGAGAGAACGTCCGATTATGCGTTAGTTTATGTTCGTGAACGTCCGATTATGCGTTCGTTTATGTTAATTTATTTATTTATGTTCGTATATTATATTTTTTAATTGTATAATTTTAAAATTGGTTTGTTTTGAAAAAAAAGAACACTTATAAAATAATATAGTATACATAATTTAATAAAGTTTATGTTTGTTTGTCTGTGTTCATTATGTTCGTTTAGCGTTCGTTTAGTGTCTTAATGAACAGACAAAAACAAACATGAACAACTCGTTTTCTTAGTAAACGAACATGAACAAGAAAATTCGGTCTTTTTGAAATATTTTGTGACATTTTTGCCCATCGCAACTAATAGGAGTTTTAATAATTTAAAGGGCAAAAATGTCACAAAGTACCCCAAAAAGACCAAATTTGAAAGATTAGTACCCGCGTAAAGAAATTTTTTGTTCGATGCCCAGAAAAAGAAATTGTGACAAGTATAATACCTTTATAAAATAGACTTGGTAAAACCTCAAAAACCAAAACCCGAAAAATCAATCAATTAACAATCAAAGCTTCAAAATCTAAGCTCGCCAGAACATCAACAAATATCACCATTCTCTAAGCATCATTTACAGCAAAATCCAAAAAATAATCAACCTAAACCTAAACTCTTGCTTTTTCTTCTACAAACAATCATAAGAATACCCTTTCATCAAACATCTCGTGAATACTCGGTGTAAAATAAGCTAATCTATGGCTTTACAAGTATGTATACATGTCAAGAACACACTTTAAATAACCATAGATTGGCTGATTTTACACATACTTCAAATAAACTTCGGCTTGAAACTTTATGTTAACTTGAGGTGGGGTATGGATGAAAGTTTGCAACTTTAAGCTATCCAAAAAGCTATTGAAAAGCTAGTTGAAAAGCTTGATTAGAACAAAAGTTTAAGCTATTCTAACTTTATGTGAATTTGGAGTGGGGTAAGTTTGTTTGGAGGCGTTGGATAGAAAGGGATTGGATTTGATGGTTGAAATTAGGAGAAAGGGGGTGGGATTCGTGTGAGGTGATGATGCAAGATTTCCGACCAAGATTTAATATTTATAGTTCTCGTCTACCTAAGGTCTACCTAATGCACTAACGAGCAGTGAACCTAATCGTGCGTAGTATAGAAGGTGGTAAAGCCGGGGTCGTTCCTAAGAGCTATGTAGATGAGGATCCTATTAAGTCTAAGTGTCACTTGTTTTAACTGGTTTTGAGGTTGAAATGATTAATTAAACTAAGGACAAGAAATAAAATGTGCAAAGAAAATTTACGTTGTAAATAGTGGAGATAAAGTGTGCTAACCTAATTAATCATCCTACCATGTAATGTCTATGTTTTCTAAATTACTTCGAATTGATTCAAGTGGGGGTTTAAGTCGCTAGGACATCATTTGGTCAATTTGTCCTAACCAATCAACAAAGGCTCCTACCTGACGTCAAAGGCCAACCCTTTGGGGAGTCGAGGGTCTTAAGTCACCTAAGCCAAGTCATTAAGTACCCTACATGCAAGATTTGAAATAATGAGTGCCCGGGGGCTAGCATCTTAGACACTCATCCCTAACTTCATAAGTTCGTCCATACGAACGGCGATCATTTGGTCAGTTTGCACAAGAGAGGAAGGGTCGTCAGTTGGTCAATTCTTACCCTTCAGAACTCTACCTACTTACTTAGGGCCAGTTAGTCAATTCTCCTTAGCAACTAGATACGACCGCATTTCAAAACTACCAAAGCTAGGGTAACTACCATCAAACAATGCATGCATACACTAGAAAAAAAAATATGGAAGCATAAAAACACAAACAATACATTCAAGAAATCATAACTAGGCTAGCACCAAAGGTGCTTAGCCGATCATATTAAAAGATACAATAAATTCAATGTTTAACATAATGAAAAACGTGAATTAAAGTAAAGGATAGAAATGATCGCTAATGCTTATTGATTATGGTGTGATTCTCCCTTGGAGATGGCTCTGTATGCTCCATGTGATCGGCCTTTGGAACTCTCTTCACGTTCTCTGCCTTTGAGTTGTGGGTGAATGATATGAAATGCAGAATTTAGGGCTTGTATTTATAGGCACGATCATAGTTACGGCGTAACTTGAGTTGAGAGTTACGCCGTAACTTAATTATCTTCAAAACATAACTCTTGTTAAATAGACTGCGGCGTAACAATAAGGAATGGTTATGCCGTAGTTAGCAGCTCCACCATATAGTAGATGTGAGTTACGCCGTAACCTCTAACAAAATGTTGTTATGTCGTAATGCTTGTGAGGAATTACGGCGTAGTTGATGGAGGCGCGAAATGCTTCATTACCTAGATAATTACGGTGTAACCATAGTTGAGAGTTACGATGTAACTGCAGTTTAGTAGGCAAACTGAGATAAAACACTAGCTACGGTGTAATTTGAGAGCATGAGTTACGCCGTAGCTTCTTCATAAGTAGCATACTATCATAAGAACGTTAGGAAAATCCCCAAATCCGCATCTCTAAGCTCCAATTCTCATAATTTACCTGGAAGTGAAATATAAAGGAATACAAGCGTAAATCCATATAAATGACATAAAATATGAGCATAATCGGGGGAAATTGACACTAAAAAGTTAGGACTATTTGATATTATCAGGTGATTTGTAGCAATAAGATATTTACACTTTTCTGTTACTTCCTCCATCCCAAAATATAAGTTCAATTTGACTTTTTAAATCGAACTTTGACCTTAAATGTTTTTGCTTGTATTACACAACACTTGATGAAAATTATACCAAATGCAAATACATTTAAAACACAATCCATTTATATATTTTACATCAAGTATTATATAATACAAACAAAAATATTTAAAGTCAAAGTTCAATTCAAAAAGTCAAATTGAACTTATATTTTGGGACGGAGGTAATACCATTTATATAACCTCATGTGCTGTCCACCAATTTTAATTTTTCTTCTTCCCAAAAAGATTAAATGAATTTGTATTTTTAGACACAATTAAGGCTGGATGGCAAGGTTAAGTAACATTCACCTTCAATCTCAGCGCCACGTCAGCTTTCTCTCTCTTCTCACTTTTACTCACTTTATTGTGGACAAGGTAGGTCACGGTAGGAAGGAATGTGGGGCCCGGTTGTTTTCAAATGAAATAAGGTGAAGAGATCACCTTAAGTCTCTTTGGGAAGAGTGGTTCGTGCGTGACTTTTTCATAGGGCCAAGGTACTCGCGAGTGAGTTTAGCACTAGGTGAAGTATTCACCTTGCCTTGCCATCTAGTCTAAGTTCTAAAAAAGAACATGCTGAAGTATTTTGGGGTTTTAAGAAAAGCTAAACGAGTACTCGTGCATAATAATGAGATTTCTTTAGTAGCAAACGGTTATAGTTGCGCTCTTATGGTCTTCACACAACTTTTTTATTTTTTTTCAAAATGATTAAATGAATTGTTAATTTTAGACACAAAAAGTTTTTAAAAAATATGTTTAAGTATTTTTCCTTTTCACGAAAATACTTAATAATTTGAAATGGTCAAAAGTAAAATAAACCAAAACTGACCGCAATTGCAGGAATATGTTGACTTTCTTTCATTTTGGTTATGGAAAGTGAAAGTTCGTTCGTTTAGTACGAGATCACTTCACATCTAGCGGTGTTTACACCTATCGCCTATCGAAGTTCTAATAAAAAACTAATGTGTTTGTTTTAAAGTTTGTTTGTTGCTAACAAGCTAATTAGACTTATTCTTTTATTTTATAAGCTAGATTTTTTGGTTTATTTTGACGCCTATTTACTTATATTTTAATCATAGGTTGTGTCTGATGGTTACATTTCCACAATCTCCACCTCAGCGGCACATCAGTTTAACCATCACCTAACAGCTGTAGTGGTAATCACTCAACCAAATACATAAAAATATCTCACTTTATGTAACATATATACCCTACGATATACCCTACACACTCATAAAAAAAGGTAGTGCACCACGTTAGGTGGTCTGCACTACTGAACCAACCCTAAAAGGCACCTTTGTGTGCGGTGGATGAGAGGTCGTAGTGACTGATGACACGTTGTAGAGGCTCACCACGGGTGGTGGATGCCTCCATTAGGCTCGGTCTTAAAATTTTTAAAATCTCACTTGAAGGCTTCAACCAAATAAACGGATTGTCTCCCTTTTTATGTAAAACATAGATTTAGGATATATTTTTTTCTGATGTAATGAGTTGTTGAAATATCTTGCATGTACGGGGTGCTCACTTAAGCTTATTTTTGAGCTATTGAGCTTATATGATTTCGGTTTACGTTTAATAAGCTTACTTTTACCGGCTTATTTTAATTTTTATAGGTTGATATAAGTCTATATGTCTTGAAATAAGCTAGAAAAGTAACTTATCAAACATAAGCTGAAACCACGTGAACTCCTTAGCTTGAAACAAAACCTGTTAGTATGAACCGTAAAAAACTTTGTTAATGGTCATGTCCCCTTATGGCAGATTAAGATAGACAACTTTAAGAAAACTACAAAATGGACAGATAATGAATTTGGGATGGATAGAGTTTTGTATTTTTCGCAAGAAATAATACATTGCTTATTTGCACAATTAGCCAAAACATAAACACTAACAAAACCTACATAAATTGATTTTCATATTCCTTAAACAAAAGCAATTATTAGTTACTTTTCTTCGCTTAACATCAACTATTTGTTTGTAAGTTTATTGTTTTTTTCTTTCAAACTTTGCCAAGAACGTTGACACGTTAGTAGCAAAAATGAACACTGTTGTTCAAAAAGTTAATCAACTATACTTCATCCACTACTAAATATTGGGAATAAGTGGAGGCATGGCTTAGCTCCTAACTGGAATGAACTAATATGTAGCTGAGGGCTCTATTTAGTTTTTACTAGAGTAGTAGCGATCTTGTCATCTTACTGTAAATTCATTTACTTACTCGGTTATGTTAATCACAAAGTATTGTATGGATACGGTAATTAGTGGTCTTTGAGTATAACGTCTCATGTTCTTTAGCGTATTTGCATAATGTTGGTGCAATCCGGATCATGTATTAGTATAGTTGTTTTATGATTATATGATTATCACACATTTGATACGCATATACATGCAGTATAACAAATTGTTTGTGTCACGTTTGGTGTTTACAATATAGTACTACATATCTGCATCTCTTATATAATAATAGAATTATATCATTTCAGAGTGATTTTAGCAAAACAATCTTATAGGAAAAAATTAGACCAATCAGTTTGTTCGATTTTGACACGTGGCAAAATCAAGTAATGTGATTGGTTAATAAAAAGGTTAATTCCATATATCCCATTTTGAACCCTTAAAGGTCATATTTACCCAATCAGAACCCATAATACTATATATACCTAATTTAAACACAAAATTTGTCATATCTACCAATTTTATTATTATAAACCAATCAAAACTCAGTTCACATTATTAAATACCTATTATACCCTTCATACAAACACATCGCCAAATTATAACAAACATGTACAAATGAGTCGGATAAGGCTATCTGAAAGTGGTAATGGTTCAAGAAATTTCTATTCAAATTTGACCGGCCACTATAAAGTTACCACCATTTTTTGCCCATTACAATTGCAAACTCATATATAACCATCCAAGGGTTGCTTAATGGCAAAAGGGCTTGTGACTATCATTTTAAAATGTGTGAGGTCTCAAGTTCAATTCCTGCTAGGTGCAAAAAATCTTGAAGCGGTCACGCCAACCTCCTAAAAAAGGGATGGCTTTACCTAGTTTGAGTAAGTATGGCGGTGGGTTCAAACCCAATTCATACGGTTGTGATTCACTTTTGACTAACTGTATCAAAGAATTTTCTATTGGTTATTAAGAGGGGTAAATTCACTTTTGATTAAGAGTAAAAAGAATTTTTTATCGGTTATTAAGAAGGGTAAAATAGTCTATAAATATCAAATTGATAATTATTAAGTTTTTCAAAAATTTTAAAATGAATAAATTTGTTAAATGGGTAATTTGACAAACTTTGTGTTTAAATTTGGTATATATGATATTAGGCAAAAGTTCAATATAGATCTCAAATTTACCATAGATACAATAAACTAATAATAGTCAATCATTTTTCTAATAAAAATAGAATAAAATAAACTTTCAACCTTTTAAAAAAAGTTAAATATCTCGCAAACCGTTAATCGTTACGCGAAAAAAATCATACAATTACGACGAGAATTAAATTATCTTTCTATAGATATGCACTTCTACATATTTTTAACGATTTTTTTTTTCAAAATTTCCGCCCAGAAAAATCATATATGATTTGTGAAAATCATATATGTTTGATTTTTATAAATCATATATGATTTTTGAAAATCATATGTGATTTGTAAAATCATATATGATCTGTGAAAATCATATGTATTTTTTGAATAAAGGAATGAGACTTGAATGATAGAAGTGATAGTAGCTAGGCCGCTTACCTTGGTTTCAAGTGGGATTGATTATATTTGTGGGCCATGTCTAATTTTCACTCTCTATATGTGAACCTTTTTTAATTTTCTTGTACTTCTATTTTTACTATTTTATTATTTATATAATATATTTTATTTAAAATTTATTATAAAAAATATCAAAATAAATACATTTTCTCCATCCTAAACCAACTTCAAATCCAAATCCTATACTGAATCCAAATCCGAATCCAATACCTCTTATAAACCAAACGGGTCCTAAATTTTTATGTTTAAACATTTAAATGTTTAAACATTAAAACATTTAAACATATTCTAACAAATAAGCAATTGTGATGATATAAATGTCCAAACACAATAATTTATAATGTCTTAATCATTTTGTGAAGTGTGCAAATCACCTACCTTATAATAAGTATATACTTATTTGTTAGAATTTGTTTTTAGGCAGAAAAGTGAATAGTTACATGTTAGTGATAAAAGAAATAACAAATTTTTTGAAAACATTTTTTATATTGTTAGAGTGGGAGGTACAGTGGTGTCGTAGCCTCGTGCTATCCCACTAGCTAAAAACCAGCGATGACGCACGGTTACTAGGGTGGCGCCATCGCTTCTCGCACCTAGGTGGTCATTATTATTATTTTTTAATATGAACGTTGCCTAACGGCTGTTTTGCCAAAATACCCCCATTTTTCAAATTTTTATCTCTTAAAAATCCTATAAATACCTCATTATTCTACCATTTTTCACACATTCTTCCAATTTAATTTATACTTCAATAATACTCAACTTTTTTTTTCAATTATAGATCCAAACAATCCCAAGGACACCTACGACCATTATGATGTTTATTTTTCAAGACGACCGGGAGTGATATATTCGGGGTTATGCGACGTATGAACAATTTGTAGCTTTGTGTGATGAAGAAGCCGGGGGATCGGGATCGGGTCCTAAAAGTGTGAGGACATACATACCACGTGAACGAAAGGCGTTGGAACAATGTTTAATCGATGACTATTTTGGCGACGATGAGACTCCTCCTAAATATATTGAAGAGAATTTTAGGCGAAGGTATAGTATGAGTTCTTTACTTTTTAATAAAATACTCAATGATATTTTAAGTTATGATATTCAGCCTCTTCCTAAGTACTTTTATTTTTTTAGACAACGTTACGATGTTGTTAGTCGTTTAAGTATTGGTCCTATTTTGAAGTGCACATCCGCCATACGCCAACTGGCGTACGACAATGCGCCTGATGCGTTTGATGAGTACATGCAAATTAGTGAACATTGTTCACGATAATGTTTAGAGAACTTTAATAAATGCATACATATTTTATACGTTGAAAAGTATTTAAGAAAGCCCACTTCAGCGGATGTTGTAAAAATATATGCATTGCATGAAGAAAAACATAGACTCCCGGGAATGCTTGGGAGTATTGATTGTATGCATTGGGATTGGAGAAATTGCCCAAAGCCCTTACAAGCTCAATTCAAAAGACGTGATCATAAATACCCAACTCTTATGTTAGATGCGGTTGTGGATAAAAAAATTATGGATTTGGCATGCATATTTTGGGTTCGAGGGGCAAATAATGATCTTAATGAATGAAAAAATTATGAAATTTAAAAGAGTTCAAAAAAGTTCTAGAAAAGATATTGAACGAGCTTTCAAAGTCCTACAAGGTCGTTGAGGAATTATACGGCAACCCACATGTGCTTACAAAATCAACGCGTTGAAAAGAATCATTTATTGTTGTATAATGTTAAATAACATGATATTGGAATACGAAGGATTCGAAGTGAATTTAAGAGATCTGTTCGTTGATCCAAGGCCGAACATTCCAGAGACATGGACCGAAAGATGTGATTTATATGTTAGAAAAAACAAAGAACTTCGAAATAGAAAAGTGCACGACGATCTTCGACACGACCTTATGGAGCATGAATGGAACGTTAATTACTAGTTTGTAATTATTTTTTTAATGTAATGTGTTTTTTTAATTCAATGAAGTTTATTTTAGTTAATATTATGTATATTTTATTTTATGTAAATGAAAAAAATAATTGTCCTGTGGCACCACATTTTCTGGTGCCAAGAGTAACGGCCAGAATGTGGTGCCATAGGATTTCTGGTGCCATAGAGAGTTTTGCTGACGTGAGAACACTTTTTGGCTACGGCACCACCTCTATGGCACGAGGGTACCAACCGCTCTTATGATCATAGTACTTAGAGGTAAGTGATGGCTCCTAAAAGTGAGGTTTTGACTTAAGTTACTGGAGAGGATGTTTTTGGGTGTGTGAATAAGAGGTAAGTGAAAAAAGAAAAGGTTGTGGTGCCGCTGAAGTGACGTTTTGACTTTA
Organism: Chrysanthemum seticuspe; assembly: GCA_019973895.1. Lineage (NCBI taxonomy): Eukaryota > Viridiplantae > Streptophyta > Magnoliopsida > Asterales > Asteraceae > Chrysanthemum > Chrysanthemum seticuspe. The sequence continues at coordinate 6,973,870 of BPTQ01000009.1, forward strand.
GTTACTACACCTAATGCTCTTATGCTTTCATTGACTTTAAGTCGGCTTTATGAAAAAATTTAATGGTAAAGATATGGATATACATCATTTCACCTTTCCAATTATACGCTAGAAATACGATTTTGTAATTATCAATTCTAAGGTAGCATGTAAATGCATTCTTGTCCAACTAAGAGGGTAGAACATAAGGTTAATTTTTGTTTGTCGACAAAATAAGAAAACTTGCCACATCTTCATTAGATATGTCAATAGACATATGCCCGCGCGTAGAAAAACCATTGTTGACAAACGAACGAGCAACCAAAATGACATATTTCATCGTTTAGGACCACAATTACATCCAACAAACATTCAATATATATACATTGGCATCTTTGATTCCTTGAATTGTAAGCTCCTTAATGTGGATTCAAATGTATAGTCGAAGTACTGCGACTAATCCATATTTACTTTTTTTTTGTATTTAGGGATATTGTGTCACATACTCACGGTGAACGGAAGATATGGCCTCTTTGAGTTTCTAGCGGAACTATAAGTCAATTTTGCGTCCCTTATCGTTCATACACACTTGCGGCTTCAAAGCATTTTATAGAGGGTGTTTGTTTCGGCTTATATAGTCGGCTTATGATTTATTTGGTTTTGGGCTTATGTTTCATAAGCTCATTTTTTGCGGCTCATTTTAAAACTTTTCGGCTTATATAGGTTAATTAAATGAGCGATGAATTATAGTAATGTTTATGAGATCTTGGATTTAAAATTAATCAGAAGTTTGTAGATCGATCATAAGTTCATAAAGTGGTCCTAATCCAACCTTAAAACACACGGACATAAACAATTGAAAGTTATCAAATTGTCTAAAATACATTATTAATGTTATTTTATTGGAGCTAATGTGAATAACAACCGACAAAGTATCGCTACACATATCCCACTTTGTTATTAATTATGATTTAAATATTCAATCACTCCATCTTAAGTCAATAGAATAATGCTTTATTCGGATTTGGATATGTAATTAAACGAGTGAGAGGAACCCGTTGCTTTGCGGCGGGGGTGTTTGCAAGTTTTTTTGTAAACATCATTTAGAAGTAAACGATTACATTATGTCATGAAAGTAGATAGTCACATTGTAGCAGCTTTTGTTTACAAACATTTCATGTTCAAGTCAAGTGACATGAATATTTGTATATTCCTTACAAAGAAGTTGCTATATACCTATTATTTGTAGTCAGGCTACTTATCTTTCATGTGTGTGATTCCTATGCACCAAACTCAAACTAAGGCCCATTGTTTTTTGATTTGCACACTCCACTGTAACAACTGTTATTTAAAAATTTGTACGGAGCAATGGAAGGCATGCGAAATACAGCCTAAGGCTTAGTGAAAGACTAAGCATGATTGTATTCGATAGTAGAAATACACACCCATAAATCTAATCTTTTGGATAATTTATTTATATATAAATGAAACTTTCATAAAAGTGAACGTCTTTAGCCTCTGTAGTTTAAAAAAAAATCCAAAAAATTTAAAGTTATTTCAAAGGTTAAGGGTGCATTTCAAAATTTATTTTTTATTTGAAAACTATATATAGATATTAAACTTCAACATTTTTTATAAAATCATACGTATATCAAAAACATATGAATATTGGGATCGTTTTGTTCGTTATCGAGAGACTTTTTTGACGGTATTTTTTTTATTCAAGAAATTGCAACGTATCTATTTGCTAAACGACAAATAAAGTTTGTTGTATTAAAAAGTCGTAAATAATAAGAAGTTCGGGGGCTGTTTCATAATTTTTTTTTATTTGCCCTCCACGTCACCTAATTTTTTCTGGTACCCTATTTTTTCAATTTTTTAATCTTTATAAAAATATTAAAATAATGTCTTGGATTTTGTGCCATGGAAAAATGTTATATATATAGAATATTTATTGTCTATCATAACTACTTAGGGTGTGTTTCGATCGAGGGTTTTGGGAATAAGGAATGAGAATGAGATTGATTGAGGGTGTTTGGTTAATTGATATGGGTTTTAAATATTGGAACGATACCCCAAAATAAGGGTATTCTCATATCCACCTTAAATGGTGGGTTTAGAATTTGAGTCCCAATCTATCAACCTTTTTACAATTAAAAACCTAAACCCAACGAATAAATCAAACAATAATATTAGACATGATATTCAAGCTCATACATGTTCTCATTCTATCTTATAATCAAACGTATACCTAAACTTATTCCTAATAATAAACCAAACGACACCTTATTATTGCATAGTAAAATGTAAGTTATTAGTTAGTTCTTTTAAGAGATAAAGGTAAATGGTGAAAAGTAATTACGGCTACATTAAGTATGAGGATGTTTCATATAACTGTTATAAAAAGATGAATCGCTTTAATAATTATTAGACAAATAGTAGGCCTATGTCTATTGTGGGTTTAGAGTCCATTAAATTCAAGGTTAAAGACAAATAGTAAGCCCAAACATATTTGTGGGCTTCTAAACCATTAAGTCATGATTGATTAATAACGAGATAGTTTGCCCTCCGCGTGTTGCGGCAGAGCTTTTTGGTTTCGGTGGGCGCATTTTTTGAATGACGGAATTTTATTTATTTTTTTGTTTATATATAATTCAAACTTTTCTAGAGTCGTACATCTTTAGCCTTTATAGTTTCTTTGCTTTTAAGGTAGTTTTTAAAGTTAACAGATACGTTATGAGTATGTTTTGTTAGTAATTCAGAGGCTTTTTCGTCGATATCTTTTTATTAAAGAAATCGATTGATATTTGTTACATATTTAATAAATAAAGTTTGTTATATAAAAATCGTAAATATCATAAATTCATGGTAATTTTCATAAATAGCTGCATAGTTGGGGGGCTGTTTGGTATTCTCTTTTGTTTTTCATTTGTGTAATCAATTTTGGGCCGGACCGTTATGGGACAATTGCATTTTAAATTGTTTATTGATGATGTAATAAATACTGTATAAAATAAATTGCTTACAAGCTCACCAGAACACTTGTGTCAGCTTATTATAGCTATATAGTCTCATAAAAGCTTAAACGAACACCCCTCAACGTGATTTAAATATGATGCTTATTTTTTAGTTATTTTCCTAACACAGTTTTTTTTTTTTTTCTTTTTTTTTTTTTTTGAAAAAAACTAATAATCCAAACCCACTTTGTAGCTACTTTTCAAGGACTATTTCATTAAAGAAGTATAAAATGTAAGAACAAGTTACATTTTCAAAGAGCGGGTTTACATTAATACGCAAAATTGGTCTCTTTGGAGCTGTTATTTTCATTCGATGGCGTCTTTCAAGAGCGTGAGCACCTGATATCTTTGGTAAAAACCTGATTCTTATAATTCACTTAGGATCTATATTTGTTTAGCCGTGAACTTTAAGTAAAGAAGTTAGTGCATTAAAAGTATTTGGACCATTATCCCTTATAGTTTACAAGTTGCATCCTAAAAGTAGTGGGAAGATAAATTTTTTTTTTTGAACGGCAGTTGAATTAGAAACTAGCAAGAAGCTAGACAATTACAATAAAGTTATGATGCCGTTATCCAATCCACTTTATGGATCCTTTGGCGATTCCGTAATGAATATACATTCGCGGTCAAACGGCCATCGAAGAGCCTAATTTTCAATGATGTAAAACAATTATCTTTCACTTGGATATCAAGTAGGTTAAAAAAAGCTAAATTAAATTGGATAGAGTGGCTTTGTAATCCATGTAACGCTCTATCCACTTCATTGTAATTTTCTAGCTTCTTGCTAGCCTTCTAATTCAATTGCCGTTCAAAAAAAAAGTCTAGTCTTCCCACTCCCAAGGAACAGACAAAAGGAAGGTGCATGTCAAGTTGCTTAAATTATAGGTTATGCTAGTCTTCCCTATACCAAGTCTTCTCTGATTATACAAGTTGCACCTAAAAAACCAAAAGGTGATGCTAGTCGTGCTACGTGGATGGCATGATTAAAGTTATAATATTGCAATATAAGTCTAGTCTTCCCACTCCCAAGTTTACTTCAAAGTCTTTTATGATATGATTATACATAGAAATCAGTTATTATTCGTCAAAGAATATGTGGAGGACAGACAAAAGGTGTTGCTGGTTGTGCTATATGTTATAATGCAAGATAAGTGCAGTCTCCCCTACCCCAACAATGGGGTGAAATAAACATCTGTACTATTGTTGGTTATTTTCTGGAACCTGTTAACAATGACAGAGGATTCTCGTTGGGTAACCGTCCCCTTTACATAGTAGTCAGTAAATCAATAGTTGTATACCTCAACAATGAAATTCTGAAAATTTCGTCATTCGCTTGTATTCATAATTTATTAAAGTGCTTACTTCAAGAGCTTCATCTTAAAATCATGAGCTAAGTACAAATATACACATGAAGTAAGCTAGTGTTTCATAAGCAGAATACACCAAACATGAAAAGAAATACACTATGTACAAACAACCTAGGAATGCAAATAATATAAATCAGACGAAGCCTCTCAGGCTCTATATCTTGCATAACTTACAACCCCGTTGGACCGGTTCAAATTCAGTTTGAGCATATGTTATAAAGCCATTGAAGAGAAAAGTAAAACTATTTCCACACCTGATCTTAAAAAATTATTATGAACCAGCTTGTGCCATTTCCACACTTCAACCTTATATTCAACATTACCCTTCTTAAGACCTATAACAATCAATTAATCAAAATAAGGAATCTTTAGAGTGACCAATATAGAATGTCAAAAGACATTTATCTAAAAAAACAAAGTACAATGAGGTATGCAATGTTGTTGTGCTACTCTTGTTTGTCGTTCCCAAATTTTTCTTATCATGAAATTATAACGGCAGATTTAAAACAAGTTAAGCTATTACTAATTTCTTAAACATAAATATGCAGGACACCACTGAGAATCACCAGTTAGTTACTTTGTTACAAATCTAACATTAATGCAGACTAATAATTACTACTAGTAATTGCTTAAATTACATTAGGAATCAATAAAGATCCGTAAAAATACCAGAACATTTATTATACCAATGAACATACGAATTCAGAAAATTGAATTGGTCCAACACACATACATTCACATTAGAAACGTTCCACCTAATCTATGCATAAAAAGGTTCCACCTAATGGAAGAGTTGATATAAAACGCAACAAGAACAAAAACACCCACTCCATAAAAAACATGAACACAAACCCCTTGTTCAATCCAAAAAGGGGTATCAAGCATAACAACCGTAACAGCCTAAATGTGTAAAATTATTAAAAAAAAAATGACCTAATCGGTTGAGTCTTTTCATTCAGGCATTTAATTAAACACAAATAAAACAACTTAATTGGTGAACTATTGTTTCTTAGGTAAGTTTCTTCCATTGTCTAATAAGCGAGAGTTATTTCATTGAAAGTGCTGCTCGTAATTATAAAATGCATGATTGAATGTTTACAAGTTGCTTACATCTTGGACCATTATCCCTTACATTATAGGTGATGCTAGTGGTGCTATTGTTTGCATGATTAAAGTTATAATCCACTATAAGTCTAGTCTTCCCACTCCCAAGTCTTCTTAAAGTCTTCTGTGATTATACATATAAAATAGTTACTATTATTAGTCAAGGAATTAGCGGATGATAGAATATAGGTGTTGCTAGTAAAATTGTAAGCTTGTAGGACCTTCCTTTTGGTACTTCCAGCCCCAACTGCTTTACCCTTTACACACGCGGTGTGAACAAGGCCTTATTGTAAATACATGTAAAATTCAAATAAATAAACTGTGATGATACTTTGTTTTGTCAGTGAGTTGTAAACTCAATTATATTACCTTCTCTAAATACGTAGTAGATTATGTCTCTGAAATACTTCCTTATTTCTGAGTTCTGGACATCAAACCTTGTTTACGTCTGAAACAAAAAATTAATTTTGAAAATTCCAAGTAACCGTAAGAGTGTAAGACAATGGTAAAATAAATATGACTAATGACACACCTATCCAAAATCTCAAGTTCATGAAATTTATAACATATGAGAAAAAGTTAGCACATCATACACTTCGTTCCATATAGCTCTGCTAACAACTAATTAACAACTTGCGTTTTCTCCTAAGACCTAACAAGCCAGTTTGACCAAAAATCTATCAAACATGAACCTACATAGGTAGGATAGGACTCAACAAAGCAAGTAAGTGACAACAAAGGGCTTTACCTTTCCAAAACCCAAGGTATTAGCAGTTCATAGATGCAACGAGTATGTGATCACAAGTATCAAACATTAATCATCTATACCAGAATGGTTTCAGCCAGTGGTTTCACCAATATACATAGGCTCAATAGTGGGCTGTTCCGGCTGTTCGTGATCTCGAATCTGTCGAAAACAAGAATATATAAATATGTAAGCCAAAGATCAAAGAGCATTTTAACATCACATAAAGCACCTGTATACATAACATCTCAAAGACTTATGTTAACTCCTTGGCCGATTACAAAATCATTTTTCTGGATTTTTACATACTTTGGAGTTAAAGGTAAAAAGTACTACCACATGGTCAAAACAACGCTCCAAATCATATGTAGCAATGTTACCTAAGGCTATTCGTTATCACATAAGAAAATTGATATTAGTTAACACATGATAAAATCTGAACCACATTTAAAGCTTATGTTAGTGGATGGCATGATTAAAGTTATAAGTGGAGGATAGAAAATAGGTTATTCTTATGTTATAAGTGCAGTCTTCCCTACCCCAACTCTTCTTTAAAGTCATTCCTGATATGATTATACGTAGAAATTGTCTTGCTCAACCCGACTATAAAAAGCCAATACTTATTCTTATGATTTTAAGTAAATTTCTAAAAAATGAAGTCACCACAAACAATGTTTTGCAAATCAGCTTACTCTCATATTTCTTTTCTCTTTAATGGTCTCGCGATAATATGTCTTACTTCCGCCACCGTCTCTGTTTCGTATGGCGGTAATGAGACTGATTATCTCGCGTTGTTGTCATTTAAGTCAAAGATCACCCATGATCCATACAATGTTCTAACCTCATGGAACCATTCCTTTCATTTCTGTGACTGGAGTGGTATTTCATGTGGAAAGCGACATAAAAGAGTGACTGTTTTATGGCTGGATTCGCAAGGCTTAGAAGGCTCGTTGTCTCCTCATGTCGGAAACCTTAGCTTCCTACATGTGCTTTCTCTCTCTAAAAACAGCTTTCAAGGAACCATTCCTCATGAACTTGGTCGTCTATCCAGGTTACATCGTCTTTATCTTGATGAAAACAAGTTCAGTGGAGTCATTCCAGCAAACTTGTCTCGTTGTTCTAACCTCGAAGTGCTTTGGCTTGCTTTTAATAAGCTAGTTGGAAGCATACCCAAGGAGATGAGTTTACTCTCAAAACTTTCTAGTCTTGAAATTCACTACAATAAGTTAACAGGTGGAATCCCACCTTTCTTGGGTAATATTACATCAATGGAAGTGTTCTCTGCTACCAGGAACCCGTTGGGTGGGAGCATTCCAGATACCTTGGGTCTTTGGACAAGCTTGAAGGTATTTTACTCTGGTGAGTGCAACTTATATGGAAGCATCCCTCAGTCCCTTTTCAACCTCTCACTCCTAGCTAATTTTTCCTTAGCTGATAATCACCTCACTGGTAGTCTTCCTTCAAAAATTGGTAATCAGCTCCCACATCTTGAGTGGCTTCAGTTATGGAGTAACGAACTTACCGGGGTTCTTCCACCTTCTCTTTCTAATTGTTCTAAATTAGGAATTCTTGAAATGGATGACAACAATTTTAGTGGGAAGTTGGCAATTGATTTTTCAAAACTAAGAGATATTTATATAATTATATTAAGTTATAACAACTTCCATGGACGCGGAGAAGCTGATGACCTGGTGTTTGTTGATTCTTTGAAAAACTGCTCCAAATTAGTAACTTTGAGTCTTTCAAATTGCGACTTTGTAGGAGTGCTTCCTATGTCAATAGGTAATCTCTCTCATCAACTCAGCTATATAGATTTAGAAGTCAATAAATTATTTGGAAACCTCCCTTCAAGTATAGGTAATCTAGTTGGTTTGACCACTTTATATTTAGGACAAAATCAATTCAAAGGAAACATCCCCACTAGCGTTGCTAAACTAAAAAAGCTACAAATTCTTGATCTAGATAGCAATCAATTTTCAGGGCCTATCCCTAATGCCATTGGGAACTTATCAATGTTGACTGTACTTTATTCAGGAACCAACAAATTAGAAGGTCATGTTCCATCAAGCCTTGGGAATTGTAAAGAACTTAATGGGTTAAACCTTAGAAACAATAGACTCACGGGAAACATACCCAAACAACTTTTTCAACTTCCATCACTAAATTATTATTTAGATCTTTCTCAAAACCGCTTTTCTGGTTCCATTCCATCAGAGATTAAAAACCTCAATAAGTTGAGCGAGCTCTATTTATCTTATAATAATTTATCAGGCCCCATTACTAGTAGCCTTGGTGAGTGCGTTAGCCTTATAAAGTTATACCTTAGTGGCAACCAATTTCAAGGCATAATACCAACTTCATTAGGTGCCTTAAGAGGATTGGAGGTACTCGACATTTCTCAAAATAATTTATTTGGTAAAATTCCTCAATTCTTAGGCAAATGGAATTCATTAGAATATTTGAACCTATCCTTTAATGATTTTGAGGGTGAAGTACCGACTGTAGGAGTGTTTGCCAATTCAAGCGCATTTTCGGTTTTGGGGAACGAGAAGCTTTGTGGTGGTTTGGTTACACTTGAGTTACCCAAATGCAAAGAGGCGGATAGTAAGAAAAAAAGGTTTCCTTTCTTCATATTAGTCATCGTGATTGCACCGACATTGCTCGTCGTATTATGTTGTGTCTATCTTTTGTGTAAGAAGAAACGCAAAAGTCAACCATCTCAATCATCAGGGAGTGAACGGTTCATGAAAGTTTCGTACCATCAACTTCTCAAGGCTACCGATGGGTTCTCTACAACAAATTTGATTGGAGAGGGTGGCTTCAGTTCTGTTTATAAGGGGATCCTCGATCCCGATGATGACAAATTTGTTGCAATCAAAGTTCTGCATCTTCATACTCGAGGAGCTCACAAAAGTTTTAGAGCAGAATGTGAAGCATGGCGGAATATTCGGCACCGTAATTTGTTGAAGATAATAACTTCTTGTTCAAGTACTGATTTCCAAGGCAATGACTTTAAAGCTTTGGTTTACGAGTTTATGCCGAATGGAAGTGTACACAACTGGCTTCATTCAAGTGCAAATACGTCGAAACTGAACCTTCTTCAAAGAATAAGCATTCTCAGAGATGTTGCAACAGCACTTGATTATCTTCACAATCGCTGCCAAACAATGATTGTTCATGGTGACTTGAAGCCAAGTAACATTCTACTTGATGATGATATGGTGGCTCATGTTGGAGACTTTGGTTTAGCCAGACTACTTGGTATTGACTTAAACCAAAATAGCTCAACCGGGGTTAAAGGAACAATTGGTTATGCGCCTCCAGGTAGTATTCCATGATGCTTATATTTACTGACAAATTACAGTTTGTAAATTAACTTACTGTTTTTAATTCACAGAGTATGGTCTCGGGAGCGAGATGACAAGTATTGGGGATGTCTACAGTTTTGGAGTATTATTTCTAGAGGTGATGACCGGGAAAAAGCCGACAGATGACATGTTCAACGATGGTCTTAGCCTTCATAAATTTGCTTACATGGCATTACCGGATCATGTAATCGATGTTATTGATGATGATGCAATTGTGTTGCAAAGTACGGAAGCAAATGCAAAGAAAGTGGAAGAATGTTTGGTTGCAATTATCAAGATTGGAGTATCGTGCTCTGTGGATTCACCACCACAACGGACGAAAATAGAAATTGTTGTCAATGAGTTGCAGCGTATTCTCGACGTGCTTCAAAATATATAAGGTACTCTGTTCTATCCTTTTGCAGAATATCATTTTAAATGAGTTTGTTAATAAACAATCACTAACTTGGTTTTATTTTTGAACGCTTTCAGGTCTAGTACCAAGCTTTCTTTGTGAAATTTGAAAGTAAGTGCAGCAAAGAGGAGTGCATGTCGTAGTTATATAAACGTTACTTTGTCAAATATGTTTGTAAGTGTGTTTTAATTTTCTTGTTGCATAAGTACTGTAAGAGACGTAAGGGTGCATTTACATTCCTGATGACTTATCATATGTATCAACCATGTTTATGATCAAGTGTGTCTATTTGAATGAGAAAGTCTGTTAGTTACATCGCTGGATCCTTTCATGGGGGCAAAGTTTGTTTGTTTTATTACTGCAAATACACTTTTCTTTTGATTTTATTGGTATTTTGTTAGGCGTTTGTAGTCAGATTACACTAACTTAGCTAAATTTAGGTCTTGTAGTTTGTTTACTATTAGGCCCGGTACATGTTACTGTCTTTTTACCGAAAACGCGTACAAAAAAGAAATGCTTCGACAACCCCATCCCAGAAATCTGGAGGGTGAATCTGGGGAACGTTCTTTTGCTTCTGAAGTAGTAAAAAATCGAAAATTTACTTGATTTCAAGTTCATGGACCCGCCACCTAAACTTAACATTCTTAACTACATGTATCAACTATGGATATTGGAACAAGTGAAAGCTCTACGAAAGGCTCGGGATGTGAGTTATCAGTTACTCGACATCTTGAAAAAGCTCATGATCCGGCTGACATCATGTGGGTCGAATTGGAACGTCATCAGAAAAGCGATATGCTCAGTTACTTCCATAACGCTGCAAAACGTAAAGGGATCGGGAATACATAAGTATTAGGAACTGGATGCCGTGCCATATGCATTGGACCTCAGCTTTATGTTGCAACATCTTGGATGGTATGGCTGCTCTTTGAATAAATATTCGTAAGGGTGGGAAAATGGGCGGGTCTAGCGCTTGTGTAACGGGTCAAAACGAGAACATTTTCGTAAGGGTGGCAAAAGTAATGTTTTGGTTTTTTGAATAAAACAGTTATTAAGCTTTTAACTTTTTTAATCTGATATTTATTTTAGCTTCGTACTTCATAAGCTGAGAACAATTCATATGTTGAATCTGGACCGTCCTATAGTTTGAAATATTGCTTCATTTGGCCCAAGTGGTGCAAAAGAGACTGGAAGATTAAATTTCTTTGTGCAATAACTTAATGGTTTGTATAAAAAGGTAATTCGAGTTCATGCAAATTATATGACGTATGAGAAAGAACTGATATCGTGCACCGAAAAGGTTTGTACAACATAATGCATGGAAACATGGATGGGTTAGGTAACGGGTCAAAACAGGATCAGGTGTATATGGATATATTACTGTCGGTTCATCATTGTGAGTAATATTATCAGGTTGTTTTGGTTTCTTACCATACATATTTCTACCATCCCTTTTTCCAATTCATGTTTTGGTTTCTAAAATGTTGCAAATATAGGAAAAGATTCATTCTTATAGGATAAAATGTCAGCTTTGCCTCAGCCAGACAATCACAATGATAAAAGTACATATTAGAAAAGTTATACCGCACCCGGTCAGAGTTCGTTCAAGTGTATTGGGTGTATAGGGCTCTGTAATCCATTCCAAAACAAGACCATGCCATGAATTTACCACAAACTTTAGACTACTCATCAAAGACTTGTGTATACCAAAACAAATAGGCACTGAACCAAATGGATTTGCTCTCATAGTTTCAGCATTAGTAGCAAAAATAAATTCGCTGACTTGGGAGAGAGTACTCATTCTGGTCCAACAAGCACACACACAGTTGGGAGAGAGTACTCATATTTGTTTATGCAACTCAATGATAAGTATCTAATAAATAAGACGACACACAGTTGAAAAGGTACAGCACCTTCTAAGAAGACTTAGCCCAGCAGCTCACTGGGTGACACATACATGTAAATGTAAAAAATCTCTTGAAGACCACAAAGCAAAGCAACTCGATAACCACAGCAACAGGAAGACGAAGACGGCGACGACATGACTGACTTTCAGACCCATACTAAGCAACAGCTGGACAACTCTGGACCTTCATCAACATGTCCTAGTACTCACTGGAACAGTAGATACATAAACACATATTAATAAAAAAATAGACGGATGACCATGTGCTTCATTATAGCATAAGTCAAAGCAAGATTATAAACAAACGAGAAAGTTAATCGGTAAAGAAGGAAATTGACTAGAAAGTATTTCCGCTTTACATTCATAGGGACTGTAAGCATGCAAAAACATAACATAATAAACCATTCGACAAAAACAATACAGACCTGATCATTGTTTTCTTCTTCTGTAGGGGAATTCTGGGATTCTAATGGTTTGTCTGCACCGCAGTTCTGTCGGTTACATTTGGTCCTAAAAGGATAGTTTATGTTGTTACATTTGTCACACTTCCAGCTCCCTTCTGGCATATCCGCTTCTGAAACAAAATAAGATACATATATAAGTTCTAGAATCGAACATTAAATATAGGTAACCAAATATATACATGAAGTACTTACTGGAACTCTTAGCTGGCTTTGCAACCTGCATATTAACGTCATAAAAATAAATTAGAATGACACGTTGTATTAAACATAGCTAAAAGCTTCAATGTGTCAAAATAAAGCTGGTATATAGATGGCGTCTCACCTGAGATCCAACATTATGGGCACTCCCAGTCATTTTCTCGTGTTCCATCTGTAAGAAGCAAGTGCAACAATGAAAAACGGATCATAAACTACAATCATATGCTACTCTGTGTAGCAGTATATGAAGAAGTTGGATATAACATACCTTTCTTTTGAGATGGCTCTTCTGGAAAAAATCCAAGCCGAGGTCCCTATAAAAATTCAAAAACCAAATGATCGATCAATATAGCATCACATGTTTATATACATGTTGTTAACATAGAGAGTAGGTGAACGAATTATCAAATTTACTCGTTGCAATTAGGGAGTGTATGTTGCGGGTTATAATGCCGGATTCTAGCTTATTTGGTTTTAGTTTCATAAGCTCAGTTTTTGTGGATTATTTAGAAACTTTTCGGCTTATGTAAGTGACCTTATGAAATAGGGATGACCATGGGTACCGGAAAAACGGTACGGCACCGGAACCGTACCGACCCGAATGGTACCGGCTTACAATATACGGTACGGTACCGGTACCACAAAACAAGCCCAAAAAAATTCGGTACCAATTCAAAATCGGTACGGGAGAAAAACGGGAAGTCCCGGTTCCGGTACTGGAATATAAAAGGCCAATTTTTCTTAATTATGGTTTCGATCCAAACATTCCTATTCCATCTCATAAGTCAAAACTAATATCGAACAAGTAGCTAAACACAAAAAATAGATTATTAGAATATCCAAATAAATGAAAAAAAAGTGCAACAACTATGTCTTTACGGATACCAAGAATGTTTGTGAGGAGTTCCATTATGTCGAGGAAATGATCTGTTTATAAGTTATAATTAGTCATGCGTACTTACTGCATTTACAGCTACATAATTCTCACACAATCCTTGTAGAAATTTATCATCCTCATACTGAATGCTCATTTAGACCCACTGTTGTGGGTTAGAATCAAAACATATTTAAAAAAGACAGAGATGATGATCAACCATAATATGAAACATAAATAAGTCATAAGCCGGCTATATAAGCCGAAACAAACACCCCCTTAGTTGATTGATATAACAAAATTCAGACATACCATGGCAGCCTGAGCAATGGGCAACTGCAAACCGAATTGTTCCATCAGCTGGGGTAAGCCATACAACACACCTGCAAAAAAGATGTAATTCCAGTTTCAGCAAGATGTCACATATATAGTAGCAGGTAGCGGTGTTACTCGGGTCGGGTCAAACCGGGTCGAGGCTAAAAATAACATACCCGAACCCGACCCTATTTGAACTCGGGTTAGTTGGGTTCGGGTCCACTCGGGTCTGTGCTATTCGGGTTTGGGCCAACCCGAATATAAAGAAACTATATTAAAAAAATTAAAAAAAAAAAAAAAAAAAAAAACCCCGAGTTAGCCAAAAATATTTAACCCGATACCCAACCCTATTTAACAAAATAAGTATCAGAATACCACAACTTCTAAACAACACACGGTAAACAATAAAAAGGCCAAAATCAACCCAAAAAAAAAACACATACCAGTTCCTATCATGGGCCCACCTGAATAAGCAGGTGAGCCAAAGAGTTGCAAAAGGACAGGACGATAAGGGTTCCCTCTAGGCAGACGCTGTTGTAGTTTAACGATAAGCGGAACCATCATAAGGAGGCATACATGTTCCATTAAATGGAGATGCAGCATAAGGTGTTACACCCATATACATTGAAGAGGGTGCATCGGAACCAGCGTAAGAAGACGAGGAGTAGACTTGTGGGGTCGGCATTTTCCTTGGAGCATATTTCTGTAAAAACGAGAGTGGGAGACTTATCTTGTAAACGCCTAATTTCTTAAAGCCAAAAAACGATAGCTACTGCGATATGTGTGCAACTTACAGCTGGTCTTGGCTGTGTACAGTAGCGCATATTGCAAGTTGTCCGAAAAGAAAAGTTGACATTCCCACAGCTAGGACAGGTCTAGTCGTCTTCTCCACGACCACCTAATCATAATCACCACAAATTAATACCACATAATACAAGTCCATACTTTGTTGTGACATGCAAGAATATATACGTCTAAGGAGTAAGTGCCATCTCATAAAAATTATATTTATGGGTCCCTATCTAAAGTCACAAGAAAACAAATTTTATGCACAACTATTTAAAGGCTTTATAAAAAACGTAATGTTTTTAGGTGTATTTTGGAGCTCAAACAAATAGAAACTAAACTGGGGCTAAATAAGGAGATGTTTGTTTAAGCTTATTTTTTGGCTTATGAGCTTATTTGACAATGCTTATATCTATCGGTGGCAATTTAAGACCCAATGGTTAAATTTGGGTCTAATTGGGTAAATTTTTTTTAATGAGATGAGTCTAAATGGGTTTAGTTTATTTTAATAGATGGGTCTAGTTCGGTATAGTTTATTTTAATTAATTAATATTAATGGGTCTAGTTGGGTCTAATAATATACTCACATGGGTCTAGTACAATATTTACATGGTTTAAATTGATTGTTAACTAAAATTATACAAATCACTCACAATCTAATTTTATCATTTTCGTCCGGTTTTTTTCGTTATTTATCAGTTTTTTACGTTTTTGACCGTTTTTACACGTTTTCGTCTTTTTTTTTTACGTTTTTGTCCGTTTTATACGTTTTCCACGGTTTTTTTACGTTTTTGTCCGTTTTCGTCTATTTTTTTTACGTTTTCGCCTATTTTTTCACGTTTTCGTCTGTTTTTTTACGATTTTGTCCGTTTTTACATGATTTCGTCTGTTTTTTTTACGTTTTTGTCCCTTTTTTGACAATTTTGTACGTTTTTGCACGTTTTCGTCAGGTTTTTTTACGTTTTTGTCCGTTTTACACGTTTTCCTCCGGTTTTTTACGTTTTCGTCAGTTTTTACACGTTTTCGTCCGTTCTTTTGCGTTTTTGTCCGTTTTTACACGTTTTCGTCCCTTTTTTTACGTTTTTGTCTAATTTCTTTACGTTTTCGCTCGTTTTTTCAAGTTTTCGTCTACTTTTTAACGATTTTGTCCGTTTTTACACGTTTTCGTCTGTTTTTTTACGTTTTCGTCCGTTTTTTTACAGTTTTTTACGCTTTTTGCACGTTTTCGTCATGTTTTTTTTTTACTTCTTTGTTTACACGTTTTCGCCCGGTTTTTAACGTTTTCGTCAGTTTTTACACGTTTTCGTTTGTTTTTTTACGTTTTTGTCCATTTTTACACGTTTTCATCTGTTTTTTTTACGTTTTTGTCCGTTTTTACACGTTTTCGTCTGTTTTGTTACGTTTTTGCCTGTTTTCACACGTTCTCGTCCGTTTTTTTAAGTTTTTCTCCGTTTTTACTCGTTTTCGTCCGTTTTTTTACGTTTTCGCCCGTTTCTTTACAGTTTTTTACGCTTTTTGCACGTTTTCGTCAGGTTTTTTTTTTACTTTTTTGTCCGTTTTACACGTTTTCGCCCGGTTTTTAACGTTTTCGTCAGTTTTTACACGATTTCGTTTGTTTTTTTTTACGTTTTTGTTCGTTCTTACACGTTTTCATCTGTTTTTTTTTTTACGTTTTGTCCGTTTTTACACGTTTTCGTCTGTTTTGTTACGTTTTTGCCTGTTTTCAAATGTTTTCGTCCGTTTTTTTTTACGTTTTTCTCTGTTTTTACTCGTTTTCATCTGTTTTTTTACGTTTTCGCCCCGTTTTTTACAGTTTTTTACCCTTTTTGCACGTTTTCGTCAGGTTTTTTTTTACTTTTTTGTCCGTTTTACACGTTTTCGCCCGGTTTTTAACGTTTTCGTCAGTTTTTACACGTTTTGTTTTTTTTTTACGTTTTTGTTCGTTTTTACACGTTTTCATCTGTTTTTGTCCGTTTTTACACGTTTTCGTCTGTTTTGTTACGTTTTTGCCTGTTTTCACACGTTTTCATCCGTTTTTACTTGTTTTCGTCTGTTTTTTTTTACGTTTTCGCCCGTATTTTAACTATTTTTTACGTTTTTGTCCGTTTTTGTACGGTTTTGCACGTTTTCGTCAGGTTTTTTACGTTTTTGTACGTTTTACACGTTTTCGTCAGGTTTTTACGTTTTTATCCGTTTTTACACGTTTTTGTCCATTTTTTACGTTTTTTGTGTCTTTGTCCGTTTTTACACGTTTTCGTCCGTTTTTTTACATTTTCGCTCGTTTTTTCACGTTTTCGTTCGCTAGTTTACGTTTTTGTTCGTTTTTATACGTTTTCGTATGTTTTTTTCGATTTCGTCCATTTTTTAACATCTTCTTGAGTTTTTATTTGTTTTTGCATTTAAAAAACGGACGAAAATGTAAAAAAACAGACGAAAAAACGTGTAAAAACAGACAAAAACATTAAAAAAAACAGACGGAAACGTGTAAAAACGGACAAAAACGTTAAAAAATGGACGAAAAGGTGAAAAAAGGGGCGAAAATGTAAAAAAGCGGACGAAAACGTGTAAAAACGGACAAAGACATAAAAAAAACGTAAAAAACGGACGAAAATGTGTAAAAACGGATAAAAACGTAAAAAAAACTGACGAAAACGTGTAAAACGGACAAAACGTAAAAAAAAATTAAAATACGGGCGAAAACGCAAAAAAAAAGATGAAAACGAGTAAAACGGAGAAAAACGTAAAAAACAGACGAAAACGTCTGAGAGGCAAAAACGTAATAAAACAGACGAAAACGTGTAAAAACGGACAAAAACGTAAAAAAACTGATGAAAACGTAAAAAACCGGGCGAAAACGTGTAAAACGGACAAAAACGTAAAAAAAACCTGACGAAAACGTGTAAAAAGCGTAAAATACTGTCCAAAACGGACGAAAACGTAAAAAAAAGACGAAAACATTTAAAAATGGAGAAAATCGTAAAAAATTTGACGGAAACGTAAAAAAACAGGCGAAAACGTAGAAAAAACGAACGAAAACGTGTAAAAAACAGACAAAAACGTAAAAAAACGGACGAAAACGAGTAAAAACTTACGAAAACGTAAAAAACCGGACGAAAACGTGTAAAACGGACAAAAACGTAAAAAAACGTCCAAAACTGTCAAAAAACGGACAAAAACATAAAAAAAAAAATAATAATAATAAGAAATCGTGTAAAAACTAACAAAATCGTAAAAAACAGACGGAAACGTGAAAAAACAAGCGAAAACGTACAAAAGCGGACAAAAACGTGTAAAAACGGATAAAAACCTGACGAAAACGTGCAAAACGGACAAAAAGGTAAAAAACCTGACGAAAACGTGCAAAAACGGACAAAAACGTTAAAAAAACACACGGAAACGAGTAAAAACGGAGAAAACGTAAAAAACGAACGAAAACGTGTAAAACGGACAAAAACGTTACAAAACAGACGAAAACGTGTAAAAACGGACAAAAACGTATATAAACGGACGAAAACGTGTAAAAACTGACGAAAACGTAAAAAACCGGACGAAAACGTGTAAAACGGACAAAAACTAAAAAAAAACCCCTCACGAAAACGTGCAAAAACGGATAAAAACGCAAAAAAACGTTAAAATTGGACGAAATCGAAAAAACCGACGAAAACGTGTAAAAACGTAAAAAAGCGAATGAAAACGTGAAAAAACTGGCGAAAACATAAAAAAACGGACGAAAACGTATAAAAACTGACGAAACGTAAAAAATGGATACTGAATACTTTTTGTCTTTGTTTACAATAATAAATTATTATGTTCCATGATGAAACAAAAAAACTAGCAAAACCCAAAAAAACCCGACCCGACCCGACTCTTACCCATTTATACCCATACCCATCTAGACTCATCCTTCCAAGTGACTCATCTAAACCCATACCCATATAGACCCATACCCATCTAAGACCCAAGACCCAACCCAACCATTTTGCCACCTCTACTTATATCTCATACGCCCATATTTTCCAGCTTATCTTCAGATTTGTGAGCTTATTATGACTTAAAAATGGAAGATAAGCTCATAAGCTAGAAAAAGACGGATAAAGATGAGCTTATGAGATATAAGCCGAACCAAATAAGATCATAAGCTCAAAAAAAGATTAAACAACGACCCATAAGTTCAAATTTTCACCTGAGTAACCTCCAATTAATATAATTGGCAAAACCCAACCATTTTGCTAACTTTAAGCATCTATTAGCCCACATTGTGTTATGCGCCTGCCATGGTAAAGTTTTTTGTGACTGCCTCTAAATTTGCAGTTGCATTGGTAGATATGTATAGACATGTTAACAGTTACTCAAAGAACAACACACAAAATGCCCTTTTGCTCCGGAACACATAAGAGCTATTTAAAAAACAATATTTGTCGATTTAAACAGTAAGTGATAAACTAGCCAGTAGATGCGAAAACGTAACAGCAAACCTTCCCATTTCTGCAATTGACAGACAAAACTAAACCTAAAAATGTTTTATCCAATGACTAAAAATGTTTTGGGAGTTGATTATCATACTAACGACTAAAACTTATTATTTCATTCTAAATGACACGCCAAACAATTTTTGCATGTCAAAATCTAAGGATAAATATTACGCAAGTATCATTCTCTAATGGACATTTCATCAAACAGCTTTAGTGCACAACCTAAACCCGAGCTTCAAACCATAGCTAACATCTAATTCACCTCAATCGCACTATAATTATATCACAAATCTCCATAACTAACAGCTAATTGAAGCAAACAGAAAAATCGATGAATTCAGTTGAAAAGTATACCTGAGAGCATCACAAAATCAGCAACTTCAGCTCACGATTAACCGAATCATAGAACCTCTTAAAATAAGCCTACCCAGTGTTATAAGGTCAGCAACCAAAAACCCACCATCAAACAGTTTTGAAGTTCAATTAGAGGGTTAGGGTTTTTAATTTTTATAAAATTTTGGGATTTTGTTTAAATTGACTTAATTTATTAAAGGGTGATGATTTGCATTTTTCAATTTTTGATTGGGACACTCATATGTACAATTGGTTAAAGCAGTGCACATTCAACAGATTAATGCACATGATTAAAGGATTACTGTTTCCTTGGTGGTTGTTTGAAATTGTTTCAGAAAGTGAATAATGGGGAAAGAGGTTTAAAGGTTGGGTGTATTAGTTTAGTGTATTTTTTTAATTTCAAAGTACCCTCTTAATTAACGGTCAACATAGTCAAACTAATGGTGTCTATTAAAATTGGACCAAACTTGTAACGAATTTAATACTTTAAAAAATTAGACCAAAAGTGAAATACTCAACAAACCACAATGAGAAAAAATGTAGCTAACTCTTAACTGAATTAAAACCATGTGAATTGATTTGTATAGTTGATGTTTTTAATTATAGATAGTATTTAATTTAGGATGCTTTTAT
The DNA here is from genome assembly GCA_019973895.1 of Chrysanthemum seticuspe. Classification (NCBI taxonomy): domain Eukaryota; kingdom Viridiplantae; phylum Streptophyta; class Magnoliopsida; order Asterales; family Asteraceae; genus Chrysanthemum; species Chrysanthemum seticuspe. Next base: position 6,993,846 of record BPTQ01000009.1, read on the forward strand.
TAATTTTATATAAATTGAAGTGTTAAAAGTGGAAAAGATAAAGGATAATGAACATTACAACATACGACAACAATACTTAATCACGTCGAAGCGGGTTATGGGGATGTGAGATGTAAACAAGTACCCCTCTAAATATAGTGAAAATTTTTTTTATGTGATTTATGAAGGGAGTTTTTTTTTATTTAAATAAAAGTTGAAGGGGTAAGAGTGTAAATTTAAATAAGATGAAGGATAAAAAAAGTAACGTTGTTTTCTTATGCTATTTAAAGTGTGTTTTTTATATGATTTGAAGAGGTGGTAATTCTCGACACCTACTAGACCCATACTCATTATGAATGTGTTCATCACACATCTGACTTGAAACGATAAATGATATGAATCTGACACGCAGTGGCGGACCTAGATCAAAAACCAAGGTGGTTCCTTGATTGCTCAAGGTAAAAAGAATTTAACCGGTCAACCTATCAACTTGTCTATATGCGAGTCGGGTCGTGTCAAATACTAACATTTATCACAACTACAGTAGTGAAGCGAAAAGCTACAATAAATATGGGCCAAGAAATATTTCCACGCCTAGCACAAAACAAATACATAATCAAAATTTCTTTCTCAACGCCACAACATCAATGATTTGAATAACAGGTCAAAAAGAGTTCTAGTCTAAAAGATCATGAAAACTTAATTTGATACACTTAAAAGATCATGATGTAAATTATAGAAATCAATTACACTATATAAAAACTACAGATCTTGGAGATATAAGTACATTATGATGTACGAACTATAAAAATAGTTTGACTGCATATAGTTTTCAACTGCTAGAGACATTTTTATGTAAAAAGCAAATGATTTTTGTAAAACTTGCAAAAGAATACACTCTTGTTTCTTTTTTGATGTTTAAAATATATAAAAGATACTTGGTACAGTAAAAAGTGAAAAGCCTTATACTTAACAACACAAAAGAACGAATATATTATACTAAATTATCTACTTTTTCTAACACATACGGTGACACAGACATACTCCCAAAGTGCCAATAACTTTTCTTCTTCATCTTCTCTGTAAATTCCGGCAACAATGGCTGATAAAATTTCGAAAGGTTCTCTTTATTTCTTCCATTTTTCTTTCTTATTTATATCTAAGTACAATTTTTATTGAGCTTTTTTTATCTTTTTGATCTCCAAGGTGGTTCCTAAAAAATTTTCAAGGTAGATCCCCATTTTTCTTCATACATCGCTTCTTAACGATTTCCCTTCCTAAGGTGGTTCCCGGGAACCACCTTGTTCAGGCATAGGTCTGCCTCTGCCGATACAAAGTTAAACATGTTTTGGGTTGAGGATAAATAAGTTTGAGTCAAAACCAGGTCAACCCGCCAAACCCATTTTATAAACGAGTCGTATTTGGGTTGATCAAAGATTAAACTAACACCCCGTGAATCCGTTTAAGTATGTAAGCCATAAAAAATAAAATACATAACTTGGTTTTTATGTGAAATTTGGATTTAAATGTATTTCTTGGGAGGTGATTTGTACATCAAATTTTTTTTGCCATCCACCACTAAATTACACCAGTGATGCACATAGCACAACACTACTATGCATGATTTAGTGGTGGATGGAAAAAAAGTGATGTACAAATCACCTCCATTTTTATAACTAGGGATTAGACTTTCGCACGTCGTGGCGGAGCATTCGGAGTTGCGTAATTTTATAGTGCTTCTTGGACACCTTAATCCGACACAAATCCGCTTTCTTATGAAAATTCAGATATATACGCATAAATTTATTTATACATTTAGATAGAGTAAGGTTTGGTACTTGTTATCCAAATGTTACATAATTGAACAATTCACATCATTTACAATCCTGGGCGTAACAACTTGAGTAACATTGCCACCCTATAAAATACATATATCAATATTCCAAGTTTTTCTACTTCGGTGGTGCCATACCACATCTTAATGCGTTTTCTAGGATGTCATATTTCGTGCGGAGACTATGTTCATCGTTCCAAACTTGAAGATACAACTCATGTCCCAGGTACCCCCATGGCCAGATTATAGACCTCAGATTCCACATGCCCTTTACACTTCATGATTTAGGATGCTAGTTTCTTTCATCCCACTCGGTGTTCCTTTTCTATTTGCTTCCAATATGGTATCTACTATCCAATGACTACATAAACGTAACTAGACTCGAGATACACATGTGCCTGCCACATTATTCCTGAGAAAAGAGAGTTTATGAGTCAAAGAATTTCAGTATCAAGGTACATAGCCATCTGACCAATCTTAAAACCCAAACACTCCTTTAAAGATAACAACGATTCAGTAAAAAGATATTTCCAAATCTATCTAGTAAATCACTCAAGGCAGATTATTCTAGCAGACAATTTCATGATGTTTTCCAGTCTGCAAGCTTTTTATCCATAACCATCCAAATTAATGATCATTTCATTGACTACCAAACAAGAAACTATCCTTATGATTTCTACTAGCCAAAGACATCAGAAGACAATACAGTTTTCTATCCAAACACACTGTATCAGAAGATAGAAAAGCTTGTGAAGCAAAGGTTTTCAAAACCATGATACATTGCCATGCATCTATTTAAACCTTTATTCCAAACACTAGTTACACATATAATGTTGGTTTTATGGATATAAATTAGTAGACGTGAGTTAGGATCGAACTCGAGACTATGGGATTTCACACTTTACGTATGAGAATTTAAAGTTAATAATTAAATATAAACGTTATATTTATTTATTTATTAAACGAAATAACTAACGGACGTTAAGTAATTAATGTAATGGACTAACGGGCGTTAAAGGTATTTGGAAAAGGACTAAATTACAAAAGTTGGGAAGGTTCCGGAATCCCTATGGGATGTCCCAAACCGATCGGCCAAAGGAAAAAGGAAACAAGGACCAACTTGTTCATCAAGTTTGCTTGGGTATATATACAAGGCTAGGGGTCTTGTTTTTTCCATCTCTTGTGCTCATTAGCTAAACCTAAAATTGTTTTGTGTGTGTGTTTTGCTAAAACCGGTCGAACACCCTTCATAGGTGTCGATCCACTCTTTTCCAAACATCTAGTTATTTGGTTTGATAAAAACTAGTGTTACTTTAATTCGGTTTAGTACGTGTGTACAAGAACATAGTAATAACATACTTTTGTTATTATCTTGGATTGAATTACAAAACGGTAAGGGGTAATTCATATAATCCTAACTAAATCAAATTAGGGTTCATCCGTTGCTAGTTTGTGGATTTGATTCTTGTTCGGCTAGAATCAAGAAAAGGTACGCATATTCTTTTATGTTAATTAATTATTCGTTAATACATCCTATATGCTTCCGCACTATTACTTTGATGTTTTGTGATTATTTATTTGAATGTCTTGATATATAATTCCAACATATAACAACTTTTCTGATCAACAAGGGAGGTATGGTTAAACGGACTGTTAGTTAGGGCAAAATTCACATCATTTGAGTTGTAGATATCATTCTAGTCTAGAGACATAATTATTGCTTAAAGTTGTAGCTGTAACATCTAAATCCAAAATTAATTCATGTTATTTTAAAAACCAGAATTAACATCATCTGAGCACACAAAACGGGTATTAAACCACGATAGTTGCACCGTTTCTTATTGTCAAATACTAGCAAGCTATAAACATCCAAAGCAATCTCAAATCAATATCCTAACAACTGACAATAAAATCTCAGAAATTTAAATCCAATCCAAGTCCCATCTTAACTACATATAAAGAGAAAATAGTCAAAGTTGAAATGTTGAATGTTGAAAAGTCAAGCAATGTGAAATGTTGAAAAATTTAATCTATATTAGGCAGGTATTTAATTCTCACAAACCTTGATACTCTATTAATGGTTGGAATTATTGTTTAATCAGAAAGTATTGCATCATTCAAATGCAGCTACCTTCTTTGTACACGGTTGGATTTAATGTGTATTTGGAAAGTATTGAATCATCATATCAAATGCAGCTACCTTCTTTGTACACGGCTTGATTTAACGTGTATTTGAAAAGTATTGAATCATTCAATTGCAATAGCTACCTTCTTTGTACACGGCTCGAATTATGAAAATTCAATTTGTACAAGGCGGGAGAGTTATGAAAAATCAAGTTGAAACTTATGAAAGAACCTAACCCCTTTATATATTACACACACACTCATTAATTTTACAAAAACAAAATACACACACAAGTAACACATCTCAACTCTCTCTCCCACCTCCTTGCAGGCCAACAAATAAACACACGCGCCGCCAGCCTCTTTGATGTCGCCGATCCCTTTGCTTAAGTGACGATGGTGATGGGTGTGTGACGATTGTGAGCTAAGGTGGGTGGTGTTGGCTATTTTTAATGTGGCTGATGTTTTTTTTGTGTGCGAATTTGAATTTGTTTTGGGTATTGAAGGCTAACGATGTTTGAATCTGTTTTATATGTTTGGTTTTGCCATACGACACCATCATTTTACTTTTATGTAAGATCTACATGTTTCTGGCTCAATAAATCAATTTGGTTCGATCTAAAGGTTTGTTGCTCGAAGCCTTTTATGTGTTCAATATTTTATAGTTTCTTAGCTATGGTCTGTTTGATTGATGATGATCTTTTGATTCACTGTATATTTAAAGGTTTTTGGAGTATTTTTTGGCCATTCATGTTGTTCGGGCTAATGGTTGCGAATATGATTAGATGTAGGTAGTATATCTATGGTTTTATGTTTTTTTATAAATTGTCCTTTTGTTAGATCTAAAAAATCATGGTTGTCTAATTTGTATTTTGGTAAATGTAAAAAGGTCTTTATGATCAGAGGCAAAGTTTTGTTGGTTTTAAGACCAAGATCAATGTTGGTTTTGATCTTTTTGTTGGTTGCTAAAAACCGGATCTCGCTAAATTGGCTTTTAATTTGTGTTTCTTCTTGGTAGTTACAATATATTTGACATATGATTATAGTCAAAATCTGTTAGCCTTTGGTTCTTTTTAATTTTTGATATTTTTTCCAAGGATGATGATGACCTTTTGAGGCAAATGATGAAAACTAAAGCCTACATATCAAGAACTGAGTACATTTGATCTTGTAGTTTATGATACATTTAAATGCTATAGTTTTTTTAAGGTTGTGTTTAGATATGAGATTTGTTGTGTTGGTGATTTGTAGTTATGATTGGCTTCGCAAAAAAATTTTGTTAGGTAGTGTATGAGGTCTTCTATATATTGCAACATATTTTTTTCACTCATTGTTTGACTAATAAAAAATTTAAGGTCAATGATGATATACCTTTTTTTATTTCACTTTTGTTGAACTTTTGTTTACTTTTAAAGGAAGTTACCGAGGCCTATGTTCTTCAAATTGGTTTTCTTTCTTTGAAAATTGAGTTATAGATGATGCGTAAAAATGGGGCCAATGCTTGTGAAATTGTTTTTGAAAACATTTGACAACAAATGGAAGTTGTTTTAGAATTGGGTTTTTGTAGAGGAAAATATGAACTTTCTTACAACTTCGTGATAAAATAAATGTTTTGAAATGTTACACCCCTATCCCGGAATACCAATAGGTCCCACCATGGTTGAATTTGGTCTAAGGACCTAGTTTTATTGACTAGTCAACCCGATAGTCAAATTAATAGTTAGGGATGAGCACGGTACGTACCGAATTAGTGGTACCGATTTTTCCCGAGCATAAATTAGTGGTACCAGTACCGTACCGAACGGGATTCGGATAACGGTACCGGTATCGGTATCGGTATCGGTACCGGGAAATCGGGTTTTCCCGATTTTTTTCGGGAATTTCACGATTTGGCACCGGTCCCGTACCGAATTAGGGGTCCCGAACTTTTTTCACCTTATTTCGTAGTCCCGGTACCGTACCATATAATAAGAATTGGTACCGTTTCGGTACGGTTCCGAGATTCGGTTAGAAATGCTCATCCCTACTAATAGTTAACGAATTTTATGTTTTTTGTCATTGAAAGAAGGGGGACCTATGTTGCCAAGTGATAAACTTGTTATAATGCATTAGTGGCCAAATTAGAAAGAATAGAACTTGAGGAACCATTTGTGTCAAATGGCCAAAGTTACCACCTACTTATTACTAGATACTTCCACTAGTATCAATAGATTTCCAGAAACATGTTGGTGTTTGTGTGTGTCGAACATAGAAGAAAAAGAAGAAGACCATCATGTCTTGATGGTCAAATGGAAAGAGGATTAAAGAAATGGAAAAGAGTTTGTAGAGAGAATGTCAGATGAACAGAATACGAAACACATATGAATCAAATACCAAATTAGAGTGCATAACAAATATCAATCAACCTAGGATCGGAGTGCATTGCCCAATTGCCAAAGCATGACACATGAATAGGCCAAAATAATCATATCACAAATTATATACCGTCAATTCATAAGTTGTACATGGAGTAGCTAGCTCACAATGAACCAGAGTATGATGGGGTGTAGGAACATACACCGACCAATCACCAGATATAGATACAGATTCCCTAAGATGCATCTATAGGCTAACATACGCTAGCTCAAGGCTAACATACATACTCAGATAATCATAATGGCCAAAGCATATACAAAATGGGAACGCCAGGGACTAATCACACTGCCCCAGATAGTGTCATGCCACCGGTGCCTCAATGACATGGCCATGGTACCTTCATGGCTAAGGATACATATACAGAAGCTGGGCAATACAAGAGCAATTATAATCATATCAAATACTGAACTGAAGCATATCATATCAAATACTGAAGTGAATCATATCAAACGTATAACCAATGAAATGAGATAGCAAATCAATTATCACGACGAACATCAAAACGGATATCAATCAGATAACAGAACGAAAATCAATAGTAATAATGGGTAACGATACCAATGGATGTTCTTACTGAAAAAGGACGGAATATCTGCACTTTCGAAATAGTTGAGACGAAACATGCAATTTGACAAAAGTTCAGTGATGATTTACTCCTTTTATATCTATCTCTTTATATACCATATATAACAAGTGGTGGATTTGCACACTAAATTTTTTTGTTCTTCCACCACTTATAATGTTGAACGATATGCTATACATCTTGTATAAAATGATTGTTTTATTAAAAAAAGAAAAAGAAAAGTGCAAATCATCTGGTAAAACAATTGAGAAACACTATTATATGTACTCTCCACTTTCCCGTCTTTAAAAGTCAACTCACCAACAACTTACGTCACCATCACCAATAGCAGTCGCAACCACCAACGACAACACCGCACCTCCGTCACAATCTTCTCCGGCGCCAGTCACTGGTTTACCTCCGTTGACCGGAAGTTTAGATCCGGTTGAGAGCTCGAGTTCGTCTCCTGCATAATCAGTTGGATATGCAGGTTCTGTAACTGAATTTGACTATTTAACTAATTATTATTTTAATTTAATTTATAATTGATTTTATTATAGCCGTCTTTGAGAGAAAGTGAAATTAAATGGTCAGGTATAGGATGGAAGTTCTGTTATAAGTAGTAGTTAAGGCTTAAGATTGATAGACGCCGAGATGCGGTGTGGCGGTTATTGATCTATAATATTATTAAGAGTTTTACTTAGAGGTGGATACTAGTATGTTATTATGGAATTTGGTTTCGAGATGAGTGTTATATTTTTCGTTAGGTGCTTTGTGAAAAGTTACATAATGTAGATGAATTTTCATGCGTTCGTCCATTTAAGGAATGCGTGTGAATGTTTCAATGTATGATGGACAGGATATATCTTATATTAGAGAAAAACAATATATAGTACGACCACAAAAGTATTGAGGGGTTTGATGGTGGTGCTGGGTGGGTTTCACTGTGGTGTGAGAGTATCGAAGAAGACGAGGGTATATTATTCATTTTACATGCGATTGACCTTGACTAACGAGGGTACTGACGATCGTAGCTCTCCTTAGCTATCGGTGGCCTAAATTGAACGCAACTTTGCTCTCAGTGGCTAATTTTCAATTTACCCTGTTGATTAAAAATGGTGTGTGATGTGTGTTTATTAATCAAAAATGTAACCGGCTTACAATATTCAAGCTCTTGTGAACACTTAGCTACAAAAGAATTTGATGTACTAAACAACAATTTATTATACAGGTAGGGCCGGAGCATTAAATGTCCAAATGCAAAGGGTGCGTTTGGTTCGTAGTATGTTTTGAAAGGAATTGTAATCTGTCAAAGGAATTGTAATTTGAATGAATTGTAATTCAAAGAGTTGGAATGTGTTGTAATTGTAATGTGTTGGAATTGTAATTGATAGATTATGTCCCTCCTTTGATGTAATTGTAATGACTGAATTACAATTACAAAGCAAACCAAATAGCCTACATAATGTAATCTGAATTACAATTCCCTCCATTCTGCGAACCAAACAGACTACGTAATGTAATCAAATTACAATTACATCCAATTACGTCGGATTACGGCGAACCAAACACCCCCTAAATGTCATATTAGCTTATTAACCTATTAGATTTTGTTTTTAACATCATTCACATGACCCCTTAAGTTTACTTAACCACCATGCTATCTCCTAAACTTATAATGCTTTATATTTAACATCTTACTAAGTTTAGCAATATAACAAATTAACATCGTCACCTGGTAAACTCTATATCTCTTTACATCATTTTATTTATTAGTGTTACATTTATTCTTGGAAAAATAAATATATCATTGTTATACCTATATTTTTTAACTTCAAAATAAATGTTTTCATACCCGCTGCAACACGCGGGCCAATAAACTTGATATTTGTATATGGTTATCTTATGTGTGTAACTTTTTTTTATACCTATGCACTAGAAACATGGTATATGAATCTGTTGCGATTAACTTTGATCATGTCCTCCTTTCATGAATACTTAACATAAAACGCAGCAAGATCTAGAATACCCAATCCATTATAATTAAACATGATAACAGAACCCACCCAACTGGTTCATTTCTTGATTGAAAATCCTAAGAGTGCATGAATCATAACAACCCACCTTCCAATTTAACAAAAATCATTTCTTGATTGGTTGTGTTTTTTAAGTCACGCATTTTATAATCAAACACATGCATGGCAGACAAACAAAATAGCTTTATGTTATTAGTCAAGAAGGTACTGTAGCTGCTTTGGGTCCTTATTGGCAGACTAATGAGTCTTTGGTAAGTTTCTTCCATTGTTAAATTATTTAACGTTATCTAATAGACATCTTGGACCGTTATCCCTTAAATTAATGTTATAATGCAATATAAGTCTAGTATTCACACTCCCAAGTTTCTTCAAAGTCTATCACCAATAATTGCTATAAAAACTTTGACTAGTTATAGCATATTCTCAATCAAAAGTCATTCATTTCACCAGCTGTCTTCACAAACGGTTAACATGCAAAACTAAGGATAAAAAGCGAATGCTTATTCTTATAATTTTAATTAAGTTTCCCAAAATGAAGTCACCACAAGCAATTATTTACTTATCATCTTCCACTCTTATTTCATTTCTCTATTATGGTCTCTCAATAATATGTCTTACTTCTGTCATTGTCTCTGCTTCCTATGGCGGTAATGAGACTGATTACCATGCGTTGTTGTCATTTAAGTCAAAGATCACCCATGATCCATACAATGTTCTAACCTCGTGGAACCATTCCTTTCATTTCTGTTACTGGAGTGGTATTTCATGTGGAAAGCGACACAAACGGGTGACTGTTCTATGGCTGGATTCACAAGGCCTAGAAGGCTCGTTGTCTCCTCATGTAGGAAACCTTAGCTTCCTACGTGCGCTTTCTCTCTCTAACAACAGCTTTCAAGGAACCATTTCTCATGAACTTGGTCGTCTGTCTAGGATACGTATACTTTATCTTGATACAAACAAATTCAGTGGAGTCATTCCAACAAATTTGTCTCGTTGTTCTAACCTCGAAGACCTTTGGCTCAATCTAAATGAGCTAACTGGAAGCATACCCAAGGAGATGAGTTTACTCTCGAAACTTACTAGTCTTGTAATTGAAGACAATAAGTTAACGGGTGGAATCCCACCTTTCTTGGGGAATATTACATCAATGGAAGTGTTCTCTGCTGTAGGGAACCTGTTGGGTGGGAGCATTCCAGATACCTTGGGTCTTTGGAAAAGCTTGAAGGAATTTTACTCTGGTGGATGCAACTTATATGGAAGCATCCCTCATTCCATTTTCAACCTCTCACTCCTAGTTAATTTATCCTTAGCTGAAAATCACCTCACTGGTAGCCTTCCTTCAGAAATTGGTAATCAGCTCCCAAATCTTGAGTGGCTTCAGTTAAGGGATAACGAACTCACTGGAGTTCTTCCACCTTCTATTTCTAATTGTTCTAAATTAGGACTTCTTGAAATGAGTCAAAACAATTTTAGTGGGAAGTTGACAATTGATTTTTCAAAACTAAGAGATATTAATATAATTAGATTACATTATAACAACTTCCATGGACGCGGAGAAGCTGATGACATGAGGTTTGTTGATTCTTTGAAAAACTGCACCAGATTAGCAAGGTTGAGTCTTTCAAATTGCAACCTTATAGGAGTGCTTCCTATGTCAATAGGTAATCTCTCTCATCAACTTAGCTATCTAGGTTTAGAAGACAATAAATTATTTGGAAGCCTCCCTTCAAGTATAGGTAGTCTAGTTGGTTTGACCACTTTAGGTTTAGGAAATAATAGATTCAAAGGAAGAATTCCCACTAGCGTTGGAAAACTTCAAAAGCTACAAATTCTTAGTCTATATAGCAATCAATTTTCAGGGCCTGTCCCGGATGCCATTGGAAACTTATCAATGTTGACTGTACTTTATTTAGGAACCAACAAATTAGAAGGTCATGTTCTATCAAGCCTTGGGAATTGTAAACAGCTTAATGGGTTAAACATACCCAAACAACTTTTTCAACTTCCATCACTATATTATTTTTTAATTTTCTCTCAAAATAGCCTATCTGGTTCAATTCCATCAGAGATTAAAAACCTCAGGATGTTAACCTATCTTGATTTATCTTTTAATAACTTATCAGGCAACCTTACTAGTAGCCTTGGTGACTGCATCAGCCTTACAACGTTAATCCTAAGTGGCAACAGATTTCAAGGCGTAATACCATCTTCATTCAGTTCATTGGGAGGATTGGGGGTACTCGACATATCTAAAAATAGTTTATCAGGTAGAATTCCACAATTTTTAGGCAAATGGAAATCCTTGAGTATTTGAACCTATCCTTTAATGATTTTGAGGGTGAAGTACCAGTTGAAGGAGTGTTTGCCAATGCAAGTGCATTTTCAGTTTTGGGGAACGACAAGCTTTGTGGTGGTTTGGTTACACTTGAGTTACCCAAATGCAAGGAGACGGGTAGTAAGAAAAAAAGGTTTCATTTCTTCATATTATTCATCGTGATTGCAGTCACGTTGCTTGTCGTATTATGTTGTGTGTATCTTTTGTGTAAAAAGAAACGCAACAGTCAACCATCTCAATCATCAGGGGGTGAACGGTTCATGAAAGTTTCATACCATCAACTTCTCAAGGCTACTGATGGCTTCTCTGCAGCAAATTTGATTGGGGAGGGTGGGTTTAGCTCAGTTTACAAAGGAATCCTCGATTCTAATCATAATAAAACTGTTGCAGTCAAAGTTTTGCATCTTCAAAATAAAGGAGCTTACAGAAGTTTTCTAGCAGAATGTGAAGCATGGCAGAATATTCGACACCGTAATCTTTTGAAGATAATAACTTCATGTTCAAGTGCTGATTTCCAAGGAAATGATTTTAAAGCTCTGGTTTATGAGTTTATGCCGAATGGAAGTGTACACGATTGGCTTCATTCAAGTGAAAATACATCGAAACTGAACCTTCTTCAAAGAATAAATATTCTTAGAGATGTTGCCACTGCACTTGATTATCTTCACAACCGCTGCCAAACAACGATTGTTCACGGTGACTTGAAGCCAAGTAACATTCTACTTGATGATGATATGGTGGCTCATGTTGGAGACTTTGGTTTAGCTCGACTACTTGGTACAGAATTAAACCAAAACAGCTCAACTGGGATTAAAGGAACAATTGGTTATGCACCTCCAGGTAATTCCTTTTTTATTCCATGATGCTTATATTTATTTACAGGTTAAAGATGTAAATTAATTAATTGTTATTCATTTATAGAGTATGGTATCAGGAGCGAGATGACAAGTTGTGGGGACGTCTACAGTTTTGGAATATTATTACTAGAGGTGATGACCGGGAAAAAGCCGATAGACGACATGTTTATTGAAGGTCTTAGCCTTCATAAATTTGCTTGCTTGGCATTACCAGATCAAGTAATCGATGTTATTGATAATGATGCAATTGTGTTGCAAAGTACAGAAGCGAATGCAAAGAAAGTGGAAGAATGTTTGGCTGCAACTATCAAGATTGGAGTATCATGCTCTGTGGATTCCCCACCCCAAAGACTAAAAATTGAAATTGTTGTCAATGAGTTGCAGCATATTCTCGATGTGCTTCAAAATATATAAGGTACTTTGTTCTCCCATTTTGTAAAATCTGATTTTACATGAGTTTGCTAAAAATCATCACTAAAATGGTTTTATTTTTCAACTCTTTCAGGTCTATCATCAAGCTTTTATCGTGAAGTTGTAGGAAACTGCAACAAGGAGCGGTGCATGTCGTAGTTAAATAAATGTTAAGTTGTTAAAGATGTTCGTAATTGTGGTTTAATTTTCTTGTTGCATAAGTGTACGAGATATAAGAGTATGTTTACTTTCGTGGTGACATATCATATGTATCAAGCATGTTTGTAAGTGTGGTTTAATTTCCATGAATCCAATTTGTGGTATTAAATTCTACTTAAGTTCTACTTGGTGTTTGATTCCTTAATGAAAAGCCTAATGTTATTCCTGTTCTTTGACTTTCAATTTCATAAATTTGACTTTTTTATGAATATCTATATGGTTCAATTTTATAGAAAGTTAACCTCATGTTTGGTATACTGTATTATTACTGCAAGTATGCTGTATTAAAAATGCGTCAATAATGACCAAAGTGGATTTCTGATACAAAAATCAGCACGAATATTTTGATATACAGTTGGTCCAACACACGTACATTCACATTTGAAACTTGAGAGTTGAGAGTGTAGCCAAAGTTACTACTTAATGGAAGTGTAATTAACAAAAAAGGTGTAGTTATGGATTGTCCTAAAAATATAGATAAAACTGAACTAGGTCAATCAAATTACAAAAAACGAGTCTTGTATCTACTTACAGTAATATGAAATGGGTTAAACATGAAACTGTACACCCACTCTTGTGAAACAAACCAAAGAACAGCGAAAACTTAAATGGGTCAAATGGGTAGACTCAAACAATATCTTTAACTGAACGTGTCATTATTTTGTTCCATTCCATCAGAGATTGAAGACCTCAAGATGTTGAACCATCTCGATTAATCTTATAATAATTTATTAGATACCATTACTAGTAGCCTTGTTTAGTGCATTAGCCGTACAGTTTCTGAGATAATTTCGGCCATGAATGAATTTGTTGCTCTTCTTTTCCGAAATGAACATAGTATTGATTCAAATAAGGAAGATCCATTGACATTACAAATGAGTTGTTACATTGAGCTTGCCTACTGTATGACTACTCTTGCAAATAACACATCTAAAAAGATACACGCCAACCTTATTAACTCCTAGAGCATAAATGAAACTAAAACATACACCATAGCGTCACTGTAAGTATTGTTAACTCCTAGAGCAGAAATGAGCTTGCCTTTGAATAACTCGAGAAAACAGATGGGGTTTGATGAAGTTGATGCCGTCTCCAATCTGCCTTTAGAATTGAGAATCAGGCCATATGACGAATACATAATAAATCTTGACTTTACCCATCCAAGTACAAGCTCCAAATAATACTAATAACTAGCAATACACCACACTGATCATCTGCACAAACTAAAACAAGCACACTTTACCATTCTTTTGAGCTTCAAACATATGAATGGCAGTAAATGTTAAGCCTTGGCATTGGTGATATCACTGAGCCCATTCCAGTAATTTGTAGCTCTTTCGAACGGAAGAAAATATTTACGTTGTTAAGAAACTAACTGTCGAATACAGAGGTCGCAATTCCAAGCATTTTACTTATAAATGGGCCAATTCCCTATATTTAATGGTTTCAACAAGTTTAAGGAAAGGTCAACCTGATCCAGTCCAGACTAAAAATACCAGTTTGACTTGTTTCCCAACCTGACTAGCTGCCCGTTATGGAACACCTCTACTTTAGATCATGTATTACCTGTAAGGCTCCCAAGCCTGCATTTCCAAGGGTCCACATCTACGGTGTGACTGATAAAGCATTAGCCAATGCTTTTCTGCAATACAAAGAAATGGGGATACCGACGGGTTAGGACTGAAGTGTCATATATATGGTTCACAATGTTAACGAGTCTATGTCAAAAACAACCATTTACAGTAGCAAAATTGGGGATCTTGCAACAAAAGTCAAACATATCAATAATGTTTTAAACACATAGTTTTCTTGTGGAGCTGAAGTAATAACTTACGGAATGGGATCAGTTATATCACCAATGCCAAGGCTTATCATTTGTTCATCAGGGTATTTTAGCTTATGTGCAGCTATTCTTCTACGAATCTGTAATTCCACCAACACATTTCATGTATCTAAGTCTCATGTCCAAATGAAAAATAACAAGTTTCTATATCCATGTTTTTATTTACAAGAAACAAGTCCGATGTAAACCTGAATCTATAGTGACAAAAAAATCAAGCCGTAATTTGATAAGTACCCTTTTTTTTTTTTTTGGGTAAAAGGGTTAATTCACCCCGGTAAAGTGTATTACGCCAAAAAACATTGAAGTACAAAGGATGAGGGTGAATCCCTCATCTCAGTCCCTTGGGACACTTACAGACTCTTCTATAGGAATGCACATCATTCCTATAACTGACAATATAAGTGTGACATACCACACTTATAACTAAACATCAGACTACAATGATAAAAAGAATAAAACAACATGCACTTCAAGTAAAAATACTTGAATCTTCAAATCACCATAGTAGTCCAAACTTCCAGCGTCGTCCAAATATGATATATCATGGTCCTCAATCAGAAGTACTGTCCACAAGTTTCACACAACAGTTGGTGGGGGACTCTAAAACCACGGATAGAGCAGCAAGCTCAGAACTCGCTCCAAAGGTGTATGTTGAGATGCAAAACAGAACACCAATAAGAAAACCCAACAAATACGTATAAAACCAACGCACATCAACACCATGATCATGTAATCAGCAAAAAGAGTCAGTTCACAAATTTCGCACAACGATTGATGGAAGACTCTAAAACCACGGATAGAGCAGCAAGCATAAAACTCGCTCCAAAAGTGTGCGTTGAAATGCTAAACCAACAACCCCAATGTGATACCGAGCATAGTAAAAGAACCAGGTTCAAAAGAACCACGTCCATAGTGAGCACCCTGTCTTCAATGTCATCATTGCTTGACCCGCGAGTGACACCAACTTCCAGCTGCAACCATAGCAAAACACGTCAAGAGTTGTATCTCCAATCAAAAGGATTCGTCCTCGTCAGATCAGAATCCTAACTCCCATCAAATCGATCACAAAGACCAAGATAAACCATTATTCAGATGTCTTTGATAATCAGATTACGCATAGGGTTTTCAAAACCCTAACTTCCAATGCAACATCCTCTCTCCCATAACCCACGTTCAAACAAGCAGCCTCCATATGGAACGAACCAATAACCAAACCCTAAAGAGGGTTACTTGCAAAAAGATGATATCGAAAGCCAAAAGGCTATCGAATATACAATACAATTCAATATATCGAAACCCTAAATATGGGTTAGGGAATCGATCCAACCATGTACAAACCCACAGATCGTATAAAAAATAAGATTGTTTATAACAATCATTAAACCGACATAAGGAAGATACGATTGCAATAACCATACAACGAAACCCTAACGAGAATAATAACGATACCCTCAAACAGGATCGATTAAATAAATAATAGTTAGGGTTTCGGTAGAGAGGATTTCTAATAGATTAGGTGAGAAAAAAAACGCATAACCAACCACCCTAGGAAGAAACCCACCCTGATAACCCGTATTGCATAACAAAGAGGTAGAGAGGACGGATCAGGATAGAGTTTTTGGCCGGAAAAAGAATGAGGGTGGCGGCCGGAAATCCCCTCTAGGGAGAGAATCGACTTTTTTGCTAAGTACCCTTGTATTCAGTGAATATATATAAAGATAACCTGTAGGCTTTCATGTTCTCTTTGGTCCACCTTATCTCCAAGCCCTCATGTTATGTGATATCAATAAAAATGGCAAGCAAGCCTTCAGAGATCAATGCCTACAATGCTAAATTTACTCCACTAATCCCTAAGTTTCAATTAGATCTTCAACTACAAACACATATACAACATAATTTGAACTTAAACATTTAAAGCTTTACAAATAAACTGCTAATTTGAGGTCATATGAACAAGGCTGGCAAGGATTCTATGTGGAATCGAACTTTAAACCAACACTAACGGCGGCGCTGAAAATTGCATACCTGGTTGTTGAAGATTTTCGAACTCAAGCCGTCACTTGGAAACATGTAAAAAGTTATTTAAGGGTTTATGTTTATGTGGTCTAGGTGAAAAGAAATAAGAAAGCAAAGTGAAAAAAAGAAGGGGGGAGAAATCCAGCTCAAAAGGGAAAAGTTAAAACAAATAAGCCGGGTTAGACCCCCGTTTTTTCATTTCATAACCGGGCTTTATGCCTTTGTTTTTTACGACACCTTTATTGAGACTTTTTCTCCTATTATCAGGGCTCTATTAGGGGGGCTTTATTTCAGATTTTGTAGTAGTGTGAGAAAAGAGAGTTTATGAGTCAAAGAATTTCAGTACCAAGGTACATAGCCATCTGACCAATCTTCAAACCCAAACACTCCTTTAAAGATAACTGCTATTCAATAACCAGAGATTTCCAAATCTAACCAGTTAATCAGTCGAGGCAGATTATTCTATCAGGCAATTTCATGACATTTTCCAGTCTGCATGCCTTTTATCCGTAACCATCCAAATTAATGATCATTTAATTTACTACCAAACAGGAAACTATACATATGATTTTTACCAGCCAAAGACATCAGAAGACAATACAGTTGCCTATCCCAAACACACTATATCAGCAGACAGAAAAGCTTGTGAAGGAAAGGTTTTCAAAACCAAGATACATAGCCATCTGTTTAAACCTTTATTCCAAACACCAGCTGGGCATATAACAACTTTTCTGGTCAACAAGGAAGGTGTGGTTAACAGGACAGTTAGTTACGAAAAAGTAGCCCCCATCCTAAAGAAACCACACCTCACTCTTCACATAATCCCATTCATGTCAATATCCCATATCTCATAAGTTTGAATAACTGCTACTGATTTCTTAGCATTAAGGCTCATATATGCTGCAACATCTGAGTACAAACTCAGTAATAGGTATGGGCGCAAACCTGATATAACAATATATACTTTATGTAAGAAAAAGGAAATGAAATCAGCTCATCATGAGTAATTCTACAACATAAACTAATTCATTACGATTATCACAAATTGCGCAAAATGACGTCATACTCATCCTAAGTTACGTCATCGACTTTAACAACACAAATCAAATTCAACGAAATAGTAACGATGATGACGTCATACAAAATGGTCATCAACATAAGCTCAAATAATTCCTAACAAATTCATAACCTAAACACAAATTCATAAGCTGATTAAGCTCAAATAGCAAAATTAAGAGATTAAACCCTAATTATTAATTAAGCTCAAAACTAACAAATTCATAACCTAAACACAAATTCAGCTTGAAATAAGCTCAAATTAAGAGATTATTAGATGAAACCCTAATTATTAGAGAAATACTACCTTCGGCGATGGTAATATGACCGGAGAAGATGACCGTAGATGGTGTTTTGGATGTGACTGTTTTGATTTCCGCCCAAATTATTATATTGCAAGTGACTGCTTTTATTTAAGTGACTTGAGGGTAAAATTATATATTTTATATATTTAAGTTTTCTTCAACAAAGAAAAGCAATACCTTGAGTTAATAATTTGAGGTATCTTGTAAAGTATTTCATGCTAAAATGATAGTTAATAAATTGAATTATATTTGTTTATAAAATGGAATATATGAATGTGCTCGATCTTATAAGTTGCATGATTGAATATATGAATCAGATACATTAATAAAGAAAAGTAAAGATGTAATATACAAGTTGAATGTTTACAAGTTGCATCCTAATCCTAACACTCCCATAGGAGCTATTAAAAATTCATATATAATATAGAAAAGAAGTAGTTAGGTAAGAAAAGGAAGGTGTCAAGTTGCGTATATCTTGGACAATTATTCCTTAAATTAAAAATTTTAAAAATGAATAGTATGGCAATCAAAACTTGACTAGCTAGTATGTTCACAATGAAAAGTCTTGGTCACCATAAAAATTTTAAAAATTGTAAGTAATCTGTGGACGCCATTTGGATGTCACGGACGTTAACATGCAAAACTAAGTATAAAAAGCCAATGCTAGTTCTCATAATTTTAAGTAAATTTCCCAAAATGGAGTCACCACAAGCAATAATTCACTTATCATCTTCCTCTCTTATTTCTTTTATCTTTTTCGGTCTCGCGATAACATGTCTTACTTCCGCCACTGTCACTGCTTCCAATGGCGGTAATGAGACTGATTATCACGCGTTGTTGTCATTCAAGTCAAAGATCACCCATGATCCATACAAAGTTCTAACCACGTGGAACCATTCCTTTCATTTCTGTGACTGGAGCGGTATATCATGTGAAAAGCGGCACAAACGAGTGACTGTTTTACGACTGGTTTCGCAAGGCTTAGAAGGCTTGTTGTCTCCTCATGTAGGAAACCTCAGCTTCCTCCGCGTGCTTTCTCTCTGGAACAACAGCTTTCAAGGAATCATTCCTCATGAACTTGGTCGTCTATCTAGGCTACGTGGTCTTTACCTTAGAATAAACAAATTCAGTGGAGTCATTCCAACAAACTTGTCTCGTTGTTCTAACCTTGAAGACCTTTGGCTCAATCAAAATGAGCTAACTGGAAGCATACCCAAGGGAATGAGTTTACTCTCAAAACTTGTTGTTCTTGTAATTCAAGAGAATAAGTTAA
The DNA here is from genome assembly GCA_019973895.1 of Chrysanthemum seticuspe. Taxonomy (NCBI): domain Eukaryota; kingdom Viridiplantae; phylum Streptophyta; class Magnoliopsida; order Asterales; family Asteraceae; genus Chrysanthemum; species Chrysanthemum seticuspe. Next base: position 7,013,111 of record BPTQ01000009.1, read on the forward strand.
CAGGTGGAATCCCACCTTTCTTGGGGAATATTACAACAATGGACATATTCTCTGCTCGCGGAAACCCGTTGGGTGGGAACATTCCAGATACCTTGGGTCTTTGGAAAAGCTTGACTGCATTTTACTCTGGTGGCTGCAACTTATATGGAAGCATCCCTCATTCCATTTTCAACCTCTCACTCCTAGTTAATTTTTCCTTAGGTGAAAATCACCTCACTGGTAGTCTTCCTTCAGAAATTGGTAATCAGCTCCCAAATCTTGAGTTCCTTCAGTTAAGGGATAACAAACTGACCGGAGTTCTTCCACCTTCTCTTTCTAATTGTTCTAAATTATGGTATCTTGAAATGAGTTACAACAATTTTAGTGGGAAGTTGACAATTGATTTTTCAAAACTAAGAGATATTAATATAATTAGATTACAGAATAACAACTTCCATGGACACGGAGAATCTGATGACATGAGGTTTATTGATTCTTTGAAAAACTGCACCAAATTAGTATGGTTGGATCTTTCAAATTGCGAATTTGTAGGAGTGCTTCCTATGTCAATAGGTAATCTCTCTTATCAACTCAGCTATCTATATTTTGGAGACAATCAATTATTTGGAAGCCTCCCATCAAGTATAGGTAGTCTAGTTGGTTTGACCACTTTAGATTTAGGGCCTAATTTATTCAAAGGAAATATCCCCACTACCATTGGTAAACTACAAAAGCTACAAGTTCTTGATCTATATAGCAATCAATTTTCAGGGCGTATCCCTGATGCTATTGGGAACTTATCACTGTTGACAGAACTTTACTTAGATAACAACAAATTAGAAGGCCATATTCCACAAAGCCTTGGGAATTGTATAGAACTTAATAAGTTAAACCTAGCAGACAATAGACTCAGTGGAAACATACCCAAACAACTTTTTCAACTTCCATCGCTAAATTATTTTTTAATTTTCTCTCAAAATAGCCTATCTGGTTCAATTCCATCAGAGATTAAAAACCTCAAGACGTTGAGCTATCTCGATTTATCTTACAATAATTTATCAGGCAACATTACTAGTAGCCTTGGTGACTGCATCAGCCTTACAACGTTAATCCTGAGTGGCAACAGATTTCAAGGCGTAATACCATCTTCATTCAGTTCATTGGGAGGATTGGGGGTACTCGACATTTCTGAAAATAATTTATCCGGTAGAATTCCACAATTTTTAGGCAAATGGAAATCCTTAGAGTATTTGAACCTATCCTTTAATGATTTTGAGGGTGAAGTACCGGTTGAAGGAGTGTTTGCCAATGCAAGTTTATTTTCGGTTTTGGGGAACAATAAGCTTTGTGGTGGTTTGGTTACACTTGAGTTACCCAAATGCAAGGAGACGGGTAGTAAGAAAAAAAGGTTTCCTTTCTTCATATTAGTCATCGTGATTGCAGTCACGTTGCTCGTCGTATTATGTTTTGTGTATCTTTTGTGTAAGAAGAAACGCAACAGTCAACCATCTCAATCATCAGGGAGTGAACGGTTCATGAAAGGTTCATACCATCAACTTCTCAAGGCAACTAATGGGTTCTCTACAGAAAATTTGATTGGCGAGGGTCGGCACAGCTCTGTTTATAAGGGAATCCTCGATTCAAGTGATGATAAATCTGTTGCAGTTAAAGTTCTACATCTTCAAAGTTGAGGAGCACACAAAAGCTTTTTAGCAGAATGTGAGGCACGGCGTAATATTAGACACCGTAATCTGTTGAAGATAATAACTTCATGTTCAAGTGTTGATTTTCAAGGCAATGATTTTGAAGCTTTGGTTTATGAGTTTATGCCTAACGGGAGCGAGATGACAAGTTGTGGGGACGTCTACAGTTTTGGAATATTTTTACTAGAAGTGATGACCGGGAAAAAGCCAACAGACGACATATTTAATGAAGGTCTTAGCCTTCATAAATTTGCTCACGTGGCATTACCGGATCATGTAATCGATGTTATTGATGATGATGCAATTGTGTTGCAAAATACGGAAGCGAATTCAAAGAGAGTGGAAGAATGTTTGGCTGCAATTATCAAGATTGGAGTATCGTGCTCTGTGGATTCCCCACCACAACGGATGAAAATTGAAATTGTTGTCAACGAGTTGCAGCACATTCTTGATGTGCTTCAAAATATATAAGGTACTATGTTGTCCCATTTTGTAGAATCTGATTTTACATAAGTTTGTTAATAAATCTTCACTAAAATGGTTTTATTTCTGAACTCTTTCAGGTCTATCATCAAGCTTGTATGGTGAAGTTGAGAATAACTACAACAAGGAGCGGTGCATGTCGTAGTTAAATAAATGTGAAGTTGTTGAAGATGATCGTAATTATGGTTTAATTTTCTTGTTTCATAAGTGTACGAGACATAAGAGTGTGTTTACATTCCTGGTGACGTATCATATGTATCAAGCATGTTTGTAAGTGTGGTTTAATTTCCATCAGTCCATTATGTGGTATTGAATTCGACTTAAGTTCTACTTGGTGTTCGATTCCTTAATGAACAGCCTAATGTTATTCGTGTTCTTTGACTTCCAGTTTCATAAATTTGACTTTTTCTTGAATATCTGAATGAGAAAGCTCGAGGCTTCCCCCTCTTCTGGTTTCAAGCAGTGTATGGTTCAATTTTATAGAAAGTTAACCTCATGTTTGGTATACTGTATTATTACTGCAAGTATATTGTATTAAAAATGTGTCAATAATGACAGAAGTGGATTTCTGATGCATAACATTAGGTTGTTCATTAAGCTTTATGGATAGTAAAATTAAATTGGTCCAACACACGTACATTCACATTAGAGACTTGAAACTTGAGAGTTGAGAGTGTTGCCAAAGTTACAATGTCAATAAGCTACTTAATGGAAGTTTAATTAACAAAAAAGGTGTAGTTATGTGGAAACATGTAACTTACAGTAATATGAAATGGGTTAAACATGAAACTGTACACCCACTCTTGTGAAACAAACCAAAGAACAGCGAAAACTAAAATGTGTCAAATGGGTAGGACTCAAAAAATATCTTTAACTTTTTGTTCCATTCCATCAGAGATTGAAGACCTCAAGATGTTGAACCATCTCGATTTATCTAATAATAATTTATCAGATACCATTACTAGTAGCCTTGTTCAGTGCATTAGTCTTACAATGTTAAACCTACAAGGCAACCACTACAGTTTCTGAGATAAATTTCAGCCATGAATGAATTTGTTGCTCTTCTTTTCCTAAATGAACATAGCATTGATTCAAATAAGGAAGATCCATTGACATTACAAATGAGTTGATACATTGAGCTTGCCTACTGTATGACTACTCTTGCAAACAACACATCTAAAAAGATACGCGCCAACCTTATTAACTGCTAGAGCAGAAATGAAACTAAAACATACACCATACACGTCACTGTATGTATCGTTATCATCACTGCCTTTGAATAACTCGAGAAAAACAGATGGGGTTTGATGAAGTTAATGTCGTCTCCAATCTGCCTTTAGAATTGAGAATCAGGCCATATGACAAATACATAATAAATGTTGACTTTACCCATCCAAGTACAAGCTCCAAATAACACTAATAACTAGCAATACACCACATTGACGACCTGCAAAAACTAAAACAAACACACTTTATCATTCTTTCGAGCTTCAAACATATAGATGGCAGTAAATGTTAAGCCTTGGCATTGGTGATATCACTGAGCCCATTCCAGTAATTTGTTGATCTTTCAAAGGGAAGAAAATATTTACGTTGTTAAGAAACAAACTCTCAAATACAGAGGTCGCAATTTCAAGCATTTTACTTATAATGGATCAATTTACGTTATGTTATATTTAATGGGTTCAACAGGCTGAAAACATTCATTAATCATTTTACTTATAAATGGATCAATTTACGCAATTTCAAGTACATCTCTAGTTTAGATCATGTGTTACCTGTAAGGCTCCCAAGCCTGCATTTCCAAGGGTCCATATCTACAGTGTGACTGATAAAGCATTAGCCAATGCTTTTCTGCAATACTAATTCACTACGATTATCACAAATTGCGCAAAATGACGTCATACTCATCCTAAGTTACGTCATCGACTTTAACAACACAAATCACAAATTCAGTTCAAATTCAATGAAATAGTAACGATGATGTTTACTCCCCTTTACCCAAAAAAAAAATAGTAACGATGATGACGTCATACAAAATGATCATCAACATAAGCTCAAATAATTCCTAACAAATTCATAACCTAAACACAAATTCATATCCTGATTAAGCTCAAATAGCAAAATTAAGAGATTAAACCCTAATTATTAATTAAGCTCAAAACTAACAAATTCATCACCTAAACACAAATTCAGCTTGAAATAAGCTCAAATTAAGCGATTATTAGATGAAACCCTAATTATTAGAGAAATAATACCTTCGGCGATGGTAATATGACCGGAGAAGATGACCGTAGATGGTGTTTTGGATGTGACTGTTTTGATTTCCGCCCAAATTATTATATTGCAAGTGACTGCTTTTATTTAAGTGACCTGAGGGTAAAATTATATATTTTATATATTTAAGGGCATGTTTGTTAAAATATTCTATTAAGTCGTTTAATTAACAGATAGCTTAATGCAGACATCCTCAGTTTTATAACTTAATATTTTAAGTCATCTTTCTTTATTAAGTCACAAACAAGCAGTTTTCATATGACTTAATAAATTCAGTTTTTTCATATTAAGTCGAAAACAAACACCATCTAAGTGACTTAAGTATATGTTAGTAAAAAAATGAATTTGCAAAATTTGATACCAAAATTCATGAATTTTCCAGTTAGCACTATTCTACACACCGAGCTAGTTCGTGAATTTTGCAGCAGCCGACTCTTATAAAGAAAAACATGCTCAAAGCACGAGTAATATACGCAAATTTGATACCAAAATTCACATGAGCTAGTTCGTGGTGGTTAGTCGGTAGTTCGGTACTCACAATTCACAAGTCAATGAAAAATGGTAGAACTATCACAAGTGAGCTCACTCGAGAGAGCTTAAACATAGGATTTAAGTTGGTAACTAGAAGCTAATGGAAAACCACGAAGATTTATGACCTTTTTTTTTTTTTTTTTTGCAAATGTGAATTTTTTGTATTATCAAAAAGTTAAGCCATAAGGCATACAAAAGCCTACGACACTTTGCCAAGCAGAATCATGACCGGAATAGGTACTTAAGTTAAGTCATTCAAAATTTGATCCAAACATGTATGTAGAAATTTCATTAAAACAAACTGTTAATACAATTCTGGGAGCTTCCCCTACGAAGATTAGTGGAGGCTAACTCCTCGGGGAATAGATCTTGTATTAAGTATAATCCTTGACTGCAAGCTGCTAAGAAAGGTAACACTGTTAGTCTCACCGCGGAACGGGGTTCCGCGGTCAACCTCCGGTGTGAGAGTAAGTGGTGGTTTTTAGAGAGATAAAGTAAATTCTAGAGAGAGAGAGTGTGTGTAAGTGTTACCGTTTGAGTAGAGGTGAGTGAGATCTCTATTTATACAGTTGACCTAGCTTCCTGTCGTGTTCTCAAGGTCACGGGCCATGAGAGCGACAGTTTGTGACGTAAGTCAACTGCAGAGCTTGTCCGCTTGTTGTGATGGTGATGTTTTTGGGCGGGAGTTGTCCCGCTTTCCCTTCTTGGGGACGGCAGGTTGTAGTACACGCAGCCTGGGCAAGATTCCTTTCCCTTTATGTTGGGCGCGGTTTCCCTCCTTTGGATGTGCTTGTTATCCGCGGAAGAGCTGACGGGACATGTATTTGGTCCGTGTTTGGTCCGTGCCGCGGATACCCTTGATGAGGGTTTGGTAGCCGCTGACGGGACATGTATTTGGTCCGTGTTTGACGCGCGTAGGCGCTGGGGGGTCATACGCGATCAAGTCCACCTAGTCTAGTGTGCTTGTCGGTCCCGTAAAATCATTGCTAGACTTTTATTTGTATATTTATATTTTTGTTTTTCCGCTGTTGAGTGTTCCGTGGGAAATCCGAGTCACTGCTGACTGTGTATTCCACTCATGCCAAAGATAAGCGTTACAGCTGTCCTTTGGGATTCTTGCAAACGCGTCCGTCCGTATATCTTTTGACTGATTTGACGTTTTGGCAGCTCTCGTATCGTCCGTTGATCTAAGCAAATGGGTTGTTGGTTACTAACCAGAGACGTGGCGATTTTTGGGCCGCTTGATTCATCTGTTGGTTTTACCTTTAAGGGGTATAAATACCACCCTTTTTTACATTCTCGGTGCCATTTCTTCCTTGTGTGTAAAAAAGAGAAAAGTCTACCAAGTTCTTTGTGTGCGTCCCAACTTTACCAGGTTAGGTTTTCTTCCCTCATTGTAGTTTCATGGCTAAAAAACTTTTAAGCGACTTTACGTGTAAGCTATCACAGAAAGATTTGAGTGATTTTTGCACTAAATATCATATCCCTTCGACTGTTCACCCTCTTTTAAGCGACTTTACGTGTAATTCACCTTCGACTAAATATCATATCCCTTGATCCGTAGTTTTCTTGCCTTGTTGTTATCCGCCGGTAGTATTTCATCCCTCAAATATTCGATCAGGGTTGTCATCCATGTATCCCCGTCTTCTTCCACAACTGCCAGTACCTCCTTTTCTTCGATGGATTTTTCTTGTAAGACTTCCACAAGGACCTGTTTTGTCAGGTGAGCAAAGCTGGTGGATGCAATTTTGCTTAGCGCGTCTGCTTGTTTGTTCTGGCTTCGGGGAATCTGATGGAGAACGTCCGGAACCCTCCAATCAATGCTTTAGCTTTTGCCAAGTAACGCGCCATGCTTTCTTCCTTTGCTTCGTATGCCCCGTTTATCTGATTTGCCACGAGACGGGAGTCAACATTTTCTGATAAGTCTTTTACCCGCATTTTTTCAGCGATCCTTAGTCCTGTGATTAGTGCCTCGTATTCGGCTTCGTTGTTGGATGCCTCAAACTCAAAACGGAGGGCGTAGGCGAACTCCTGCCCTTCCAGTTTTGTCAGGATTAAACCTGCTCCGGACCCTTCCATGCATGAAGACCCGTCCGTGAATAGTTTCCACGGCTCCAAGTATTGTTGTTGGTCCTTTTTCTTGTCAGGAGTTTCTTCCTCTGGAATCTCAGCAATGAAGTCCGCTAGCACCTGTCCTTTTATGGCTGTCCGGGGTCGAAAGGTGATGTCGTGTTCGTCCAGCTCTATTTCCCATCCGGCCATTCTTCCACTCTTTTCTGTCTTAGTCAAGACTTGCTTCAGTGGCTGGTTTGTGATAACCGCCACTGGATGTGCTTGGAAGTATCGTCGCAACCTGCGGGATGCGTATACTAGTGCCAGGACAAGCTTCTCAATAGGAGTGTAATTCACCTCCGGGCCTTTTAGGGAGCGGCTGACGAAGTATACTGGTTGTTGCCTTGACTCCCGTTGTGCCAACAAAACCGCACTCACAGCTTCTTGGGATGCGGCCAAGTACATAATTAATTCCTCCTTTGGCTGTGGGGTGATGACCATTGGTAAGTTGGCTATGTGCTCCTTCATTTCTTTGAATGCTTGCTCCGCCTCAGTCGTCCAGTAAAAGTCGCTCTTCTTAATGCATTTCTTCAGTGTCTTAAAGAACGGAAGGGACTTTTCCGCTGACTTGGACATGAACCGACTGAGACTAGCTAACTTCCCATTCAAGGATTGTACTTCCTTTTTGGTCGTCGGGGATTTGAGGGTAGCTACAGCCGCAGATTTGTCTGGGCAAGCTCTAATGCCCTCCTTGCTTACCACATGACCCAGAAACATCCCTTGTTCCGCTCCGAACGTGCATTTTTTAGGGTTAAGTTTCATGTTGATATTCCTCAGGGTCGTGAAGGTTTCCTTGATATCCCTGAGTACTTCTTCTTCTGAGTGGCTTTTGATGACTAGATCATCCACGTACACTTCCAAATTTTGTCCAATCTGCTTCTCAAACGCTTTGTCCACGAGCCTTTGGTATGTGGCGCCAGCATTCTTTAGTCCGAAGGGAATTTTGGTGTAGCAGAAGATGCCCTGGTTTGTGTGAAATGTTGTTTTCTCCTCATCCCCGGCTGCCATTTGTATCTGGTGATACCCTTTGTATGCATCAAGGAAGCATTTAAATAGGTATCCGCAGAGGTATTCGACCTTCCAGTCGATCTCCGGCAGGGGATAGCAATCTTTTGGACAAGCTTTGTTCAGGTCTTTGAAGTCTACACACATTCTCCAGCTTCCGTCACTCTTTTTGACGAGAACGGGGTTAGACAACCAGTCGTGGTAGTGTACTTCTTTCATGATCCCTGCTGCGACTAGCTTGGTAACATCTTCATTTATGGCTTTGTTTCTTTCTGGGGACTGTCCTCTCTTCTTTTGTCGTACAGGGTCGTAACCATCCCTGACATTTCGTTTGTGTTCCGCGATTGTTCGTGGAACTCCCGTCATGTCGGAGGGCTCCCAAGCAAAGATGTCCAAGTTATTCTTGAGCAGGTCGCAGAGGCTCTTCTTCCCTTGCTCGCTTAGCCCCCCCCCCCCCCCCAATGGTGATCGTTTGGTCGGGGAATCTGGGGTTAATTGCCACTGCGACTCCTTCCTGCACTTCCGCCTCTGTGGTTGTGTGGTAGGGTTCTGGTTCCGCAACCATTCTGCATTCAACCGGGACCACCTTGTCGCTGTGCAGGGTCACGACTCCGTCACACGTGGGAAATTTCAGCATCCCATGCGCCGTGGATGGCACTATTCTCAACAACATAATCCCCGGGCGTCCAATTATCCCGTTGTAGGGGAGGGGGATCGTACAACCATGAAGTTCATCCACGCACTGGCTGATCTCTCTTCGTCTCCCAATGTTACTTCCAATAGGATCTGCCCTAGGGGCCATGAGAGTTCTCCACTGAAACCCAATAGTGGTGATGAAGCAGGAAATAGTCTTTTGCGGATGTCTGGGCTTAGCTTGTTGAAGCAATGTTCGTATAGAACTTCTGAGGCGCTTCCGTTATCCACGTACATCCTGTGAATTGTGCACCCTTCTACATCCGCCTTGATCACCAGCGGGTGGTCGTCCCAGTCATCTCCGGATATGGGGGGAAAGATATTTCCATGTTCAAGACTGCGTCTGGACCCAACCTGGGTTTGACTGACCGTTGCCAAGTGTGGACCATGTATATGGCGTGAGCCTTGTCCTTGGCCGCGGCATCCTTCTTTCCGCCCTTGGGACCACCATTCTTTTGTGCTCCATTCATGATTTCTTTGACAAGATGTGCGAGCTGTCCAGACCTGACTGCCTCCTCTATATGTTTTTTCAACTAATAGCATTCGTCCGTGTTGTGCCTTTTCTCTCTGTGGAAGTTACAGCATTTGTCTTTGTTTCGAGACTCGACCGGGCTGGACATTGGCGGGGGGGGGGGGGGGGGGGGGGGGGGCTGTGAATTTGACCGTGTCCATGGCCAGGATTTCCTTCGGCGTCTTTGTGAGGGGAGTGAACCTGTCCCCCCTCTTTTTCTCCAGCCTTGAGCGGGTCTTGAACTCCCCCTTTCTTTCAAAGATCTTGATGATTTTTTGTCCTCCGTCCTGGTTCTTCCACTGGGAGTGCTTTTTCTTTGACTGATTGGCCGCGGCCACCTCGCCTCTGAGAAATGCTTTCACGACCTTCCACATTTCATCCTGCGACTGAGGAATGTTGTCATTGAGCCTTCTGATCAGTTCCGGGTTCGTTATCCCGTGCATAAAGCCAGACACTCTCATGCACTCTGGGGCTCCCTTCACATACATGCTCTCTGTCTTGAAGCGTTCCACGAATGCTTCCGTGGACTCCCCTTCCCGCTGCTTTATGTGGTGTAACTCGACAGGATCTTTCGTATACTTCTTCTGCTGAAGGAAGTATGAGAGAAAACTCGACCTCAACTCTTCAAAGCTGTCAATGCTCTCCGGACGCAGCTCATCGAACCAGCCGCGGGCGTGTCCTACAAGGGTGGAGTTGAACATGTGGCACCATGTGGGCATGGCCCATCTTTCCACTTTGGCCGCGGTCTGGAAAATTTTTAGATGATCCTCCGGATCTCCTGTCCCGTCGTATGTTTTAATGTGAGCTGACATTCTTGTTCTTTCTGGGAACTCAAAATTCCGTATACGGCGGGTAAAGGGGTCCGTGTCAGCCACGTCATACGGGGAGTAGAGGTCATTGGGTTCCCGTTCTTTGCTTTTTGGAGTGGACTTCCAATGTCCCCCAGTGCTTTCCTCACTTTCCGGAGGAGACACTTCCCGAGTTCTGCTGCGACATGAGTGATATGCTTCTCCTCCGCCAGACTTCGAGTGGGAAGCACTGCCGCGGGTAACACTCCGGCTTCGTTGATGTCTTCGCTTCTCTGTTTTTCTTTTGTGTTGCCTACTGGGGGTAGCCTTTGACTGGAGTCTGGAGAACACAGTTGGTTTTCGGTCACCAAGTCTCGTGGATACTTGCGGACGTTCCTTTTCCAGCCTTGAGAAGACATCTGGTCGCGGCCTCTTGGTTTCCCGCTGGCTTTTTTCTCTAGAACACCCATCGTCTCGGCTGCTGAGCCTTGAGAAGACACTTCGTGATTTGGAATATTCCGAAGGGTCGGACCTGACACTAGGACTGGCCTCGCGTCTCTTTTTAGGTGCCCGTTTTCTTTCAGATTCGGAGCGAGTATTCCGGGCGTGTTTTTGAGATCTCTCATTTCTAGTCTCATCATCGAAATCCAGGGTTTTGAACCAGTCCAGTTTTCCAGATGGACCTTTTCTGCCATAAAGGGCAAGATCTGATGGTAGTGTCTTTCGCAGAACTCCCTTATTGACGCGTCTGTCGCGGCATTAGGGCGGTATTGTTCTGTGTCTTGCACTTTTTCTTTCCCCCCCGTGTTTCTGACCGTGGACGGCTCAGGGGACGGGGAAGGGTTTTCTGCCAAGTTGCTCATTAGAGTTTTTTTTTTTTTTAAAAAACTTTTGGAAACGCAGTTATGTCACTGGTCCCACGGATGGCGCAAACTGATACGTAGTAGTTACTTATATGCCAGTCAAGAAATGGTTCACATTTAATGACAGTCGAGAAATGGTTCACATTTAATGACATTTTCATTCACAGTACTAGAATAATAATCAACTCTTATATAACTACAAATCATTTTGACGAGTTGCACAACACTTCCATTGTTATGTCAGCGCATTCTTGATTCATGAATGCCATCAACTGTATCCATACCAACCAAAATACTAGTTCGCCTATGTAACGTTCTTGTGGAGGTGCTGAAAGAAAGCACTGGTAAGTTAGTGGAAACGAGATAAAGAGGCAACACATGCAAAGTTATCGGATAATTCAGTACCTGTTCCTCTGTCAGCTTGCCCTGCATCCCTGCATACAGAAATCTGAATGTCATACGGACCGGAGAAATTTTCTAAATTTACCATATTGAAACTGCTTTACAAGTCCACACATAAAGCCCATATCAACTATCAAGGCCATAAGTAACTGATTGATATAAAACACCAGTATGCTGTACCATTAAAACACACCTACTCAACTGTTGACCCGTTAGACAAAATTGACCCTTTGTCGACCAAAATATTGGTTTCTTGACTTAGCTATATGGTCAGATGGGTAATAGAACAATGCATCAAAATTGAGCTTGTGATACACCAATTAAAGGAGTTTATAGGATTGAAAGGTGTAGTTTGAAGAAGGTCTCAAGTATAAGGCTTATATTTATAGTCTCAATAAGCAAATAAAGGGTTCTAATTAGCAATTAACAATTTCGATTATAGATACACCAACTAAAGTCAAACAAGCTATATCTGTTACTCAGTAACAAATTAACTGTCAAAAAATCAAAATTAAATACAATTTTCAAGAAGTCCTCCATAGAAAACATACAAACATTCCAAACAGGGGACTAAAGAAAAGTGATGTACCTGATTAACCAATGATATAAAGTATATTATTCTTGTTCATTTTCATCATCTTCTACCTCTTGAGACTCCAAAACCAGTGTACCATCCACCCCATCATCAACATCAACCCCAACCCGATGTAAAGTTAGGCAGGTCATTAGAGTGAGGGAGTGAACTCAAAATATTATCATCAATATCACATTGCATGTTGAAGGCATCCTTAACTTTAACATGTCGTGCAACCATCCAATCTTCGAATTTCGAATCATGAGTGTAGAAAACCTTATCAACTTGTGATGCCAACACAAAAGGGTCGTCAAGTAAGTTATCACCTTTGTGGGTAAGATGGGAGAAGTTCACAAGTTTAATTCCAAATTCATCAGTTTTGCACCCTTTATCTATGTCAACCCAATCACATTTGAATAAAACGACCCTTAATTTTCCAGAATAGTTCAACTGAACAATATCCGTTAATCTGCCATAGTAATTGACGAGCGAGCCACTTAACTTCTTTTGTGACTCAGATATGTGGCAAAGGTAGTAATCAGTCTTAAGACACTGACTCCATTGAGGTGCATACAATATATGCTTTGAAAGAAAAGAGAAGATCCTTCGTTGGTTTTGTCCTACTTCCAAATAACTTAACTGATAGTTGTTCAGTCCAACATCTTACAACTCCCTGTTCACCTTACACTCCTAGATGGGCATCTCAGCGTGTTAAAAAAACAGAATTTGCAGCATATGGAAGATTTCATTAGAACAAAATCATACTACTACTACAAAGTAGTTTGTTTTGACCGTCCCATTTGCATACCATAATATTTGTATACAGAAGACTTAAAAGAAGAAGAAAATAACGATCTTTTGAAACCGACGACACGAAGAATATAGATAAATTAAGATTTGGGAGGACGATTCACTCAAACGGTTTTGTTTGCTATGAAAAGAGTACCTTAACTTTTAACATCAGGATAAAAATCTAACGTTGTATATTATCCTTCCTAGTATAATTTTTGGCTAAAGACACTCTTATGATAATTGCATTTAATCAAGTAAGAAATGTTCAAAATACAATATCTCAATTCTTCCAGATGTTAAACGGAACTTTTTAAGACATGGTATAACTTATAGTTGTATAACCTGAGCAGATTTAGAAGTTGTATAACAATAATCAGAGGTGGAAGTTTTGACACACTTGTATACTAAAGGTCAAACTGAAAGTATAACTTAAAAGGAAATGGGTAAAATGGGTGGAGCGGGTCAAAGTGTTAAACATGTTGAAGTCACTCGAAATGTTTTTAATGCACAAAACCTTTCTAGTCGATTTGTATTAGACTATCGCTGTGTGAATTTTAACACATTAGTTACTGTATAATCTAAAGAAAATGTTTGCGTGCCGACCCAATGCAAACCATTTAGACGTGTGCTAATCATATACAGTACTAGTTTTGACTCCAGCTCATTACCAGCCAGCCATTTTGCGCTCAGCAAAAAAATAATGTGTTTTTTATATCTTGTATGCACAAATGTTAATTTGACAACAGCCCTTCCCTAAAATTGGTCCTAGCTGCATGTGTGTGACAATACCGCTCTATGACCTAACATTGATCCATGTCCTCACTAGGAAAAGATAAAAAGACTTTCGATGCTCCGTGCACAACTTAAACATTATGACCATTCGATAATTAGCATTCCTTAAACATCAATACAGCTTCTAACTGTTTACATTATGGCTAAAATGGTGTTTTATTGACTCTTTTACACTTCAGTCATAAAAGGTTTCAGACACTAAATGGCATTTATTTTGTAGTGAAAAAAACATAATTGCCATGAATCTTGTAATAATACTCGGCTAAAGTAAAAATGTAAAACCTGAAAAACTTAGTAACAATTCTTTTAAAAATATACAAGTAAAGTAAATTGACAATCAAACAAATTCCACGTGATGTTGTTTATACGCCCGAAACAAAAATCACAAAACTCAACCCAACACAAACTTTACACTATTCATCTTATTCCTCTAGTTTTCATTTCTATACCTCCAACATACGTCAACTTATTTTTTTGTTCATGTTATCCCCTTCTTCCTAAGATGTGTAGCGAAAAAAAAATAAAAAAAATATTCTTCACTTTTTTACACATCGAACCTCAAACACGATGATGCCCTGGGCCATCGCCTGCATCGCCATATGCCAGAGCCGGCCCTGTCCCAAGACTTCTTAAAAGTCTTCGGTGATTATACAAAATTCTGTTGATGGCCGGCATCCTCTTCTTAAAAGTCTTCGGTGATTATAAAAAATTTTGTTGATGGCCGGCATCCTCTTCACAATTTGCATGTCATGAAACTTAAATATTAAAGATAGGGAATTTGTTGATGGCCGGCATCCTCTTCACAAAGTTAAATTAAACATTAAAGTTAAGGAACTTTTATTATTATAATGCGTTCAGTTTCATTTTTTAAAATTGGTTCGTCTTATATATAAATGATTGTAGACGTATATTTTTTGCCAATTCATTTCACCAGTCGCATGTTATTTTTTGCCAAGACTGTAAATTTCCAAAAATGAAGTCACCACAATCATTAAGTTACTTATCATCTTCCTCTCATATTTCAATTCTCTTTTACGGTCTAGCGATTATATGTCTTACTTCCACCACTCTCTCTGCTTCTTATGGCGATAACGAGACTGATTATCTTGCGTTGTTGTCATTCAAGTCAAGGATCACCCAAGATCCATACAAAGTTCTAACCTCGTGGAACCATTCCTTTCATTTCTGTGACTGGAGTGGTATTTCATGTGGAAAGCGGCACAAACGAGTGACTGTTTTACGACTGGTTTCACAAGGACTAGAAGGCTCGTTATCTCCACATGTAGGAAACCTCAGCTTCCTACTTGTGCTTTCTCTTTCTAACAACAGCTTTCAAGAAACAATTCCTAACGAACTTGGTCGTCTATCTAGGCTACGTGGTCTTTATCTTAGTATAAACAAATTCAGTGGAGTCATTCCAACAGAGTTGTCTCTTTGTTCTAACCTCGATGACCTTTGGCTCTATCAAAATGAGCTAACTGGAAGCATACCCAAGGAGATGAGTTTACTCTCGAAACTTACTCGTCTCGTAATTGAGGACAATAAGTTAACAGGTGGAATCCCACCTTTCTTGGGGAATATTACATCAATGGAAGTGTTCTCTGCTGTAGGGAACCCGTTGGGTGGGAGCATTCCAGATACCTTGGGTCTTTGGAAAAGCTTGACGAGATTTTACTCTGGTGGTTGCAACTTATCTGGAAGCATCCCTCATTCCATTATCAACATCTCACTCCTAGTTACTATATCCTTACCTGAAAATCATCTCACGGGTAGTCTTCCTTCAGAAATTGGTAATCAGCTCCCAAATCTTGAGTTCCTTCAATTAAGAAATAATGAACTGACCGGAGTTCTTCCACATTCTCTTTCTAATTGTTCTAAATTAGGATTTCTTGAAATGAGTGACAACAATTTTAGTGGGAAGTTGACTATCGATTTTTCAAAACTAAGAGATATTAATTTTATTTCCTTACATGATAACAACTTCCATGGACGCGGAGAAGCTGATGACCTGAGGTTTATTGATTCTTTGAAAAACTGCACCAGATTAGTACATTTGGGACTTTATAATTGCAACCTTATAGGAGTGCTTCCAACATCAATAGGTAATCTTTCTGATCAACTCACCTTTCTAAGTTTAGGAGACAATCAATTATTTGGAAGCCTCCCTTCAAGTATAGGTAGTCTAGTTGGTTTGACCACTTTAGTTTTATATAATAATAGATTCACGGGAAACATCCCAACTAGCGTTGGTAAACTACAAAAGCTACAAGTTATTGGTCTATATAGGAATCAATTTTCAGGGCCTATCCCTGATACCATCGGGAACCTATCATTGTTGACTAAACTTAGTTTATATTCCAACAAATTAGAAAGCCATATTCCATCAAGCCTTGAGAATTGTGAAAAACTTAATGCGTTAGACCTTTCATACAATAGACTCACTGGAAACGTACCCAAGCAACTTCTACAACTTCCATCACTAACTAATATTTTACAGCTTTCATACAACAACCTGTCTGGTTCCATTCCATCGGAGATTAAAGATCTCAAGCTGTTGAGCTATCTCAGTTTAGCTTATAATAATTTATCAGGTCCCATTACTAGTAGCCTTGGTGAGTGTATTAGCCTTACATATTTATACCTTAGTGGCAATAGATTTGAAGGCATAATACCATCTTCATTAAGTTCCTTGGGAGGATTAGGGGTACTCGACATTTCTGAAAATAATTTATCAGGTAGAATTCCACAATTTTTAGGCAAATGGAAATCCTTAGGGTATTTGAACCTATCCTTTAATGATTTTGAGGGTGAAGTACCGACAGTAGGAGTGTTTGCCAATGCAAGTGCATTTTCGGTTTTGGGGAACGATAAGCTTTGTGGTGGTTTGGTTATGCTTGAGTTACCCAAATGCAAGGAGACGGGTAGTAAGAAAAGAAGGTTTCCTTTCATCATATTAGACATCGTGATTGCAGTCACGTTGCTCGTCATATTATGTTGTGTGTATCTTTTGTGTAGGAAGAAACGCAACAGTCAACCATCTCAATCATCAGGGAGTGAACGGTTCATGAAAGTTTCTTACAGTCAACTTCTCAAGGCTACTGATGGCTTCTCTGCAGCAAATTTGATTGGAGAAGGTGTATTCAGCTGTGTTTATAAAGGGATCCTCGATTCCGATGATGGCAAATTTGTTGCAATCAAAGTTCTATGTCTTGAAAATCCAGGAGCTAACAATAGTTTTCTAGCAGAATGTGAAGCTTGGCGGAATATTCGGCACCGTAATTTGTTGAAGATAATAACTTCATGTTCAAGTGCAGATTTCCAAGGAAATGATTTCAAAGCTCTGGTTTATGAGTTTATGCCGAATGGAAGTGTACACAATTTGCTTCATTCAAGTGAAAACACATCGAAACTGAACCTTCTTCAAAGATTAAATATTCTTAGAGATGTTGCCACTGCACTTGATTATCTTCACAATCGCTGCCAAACAACGATTGTTCACGGTGACTTGAAGCCATGTAACATTCTACTTGATGATGATATGGTGGCTCATGTTGGAGACTTTGGTTTAGCTCGACTACTTGGTACAAACTTAAACCAAAATAGCTCAACTGGGGTTAAAGGAACAATTGGTTATGCACCTCCAGGTAATTCATTCCACTTTTATTCCATGATGCTTATATTTATTTACAGGTTAAAGGTTTTAAATTAATTAATTGTTTTTCATTTGTAGAGTATGGTATCGGGAGCGAGATGACAAGTTGTGGGGACGTCTACAGTTTTGGAATATTATTACTAGAGGTGATGACCGGTAAAAAGCCAACACACGGCATGTTCATTGAAGGTCTTAGCCTTCATAAATTTGCTTACATGGCATTACCGGATCATGTAATCGATGTTATTGATGATGATGCAATTGTGTTGCAAAGTACGGAAGCGAATTCAAAGAAAGTGGAAGAATGTTTGGTTGCAATTATCAAGATTGGAGTATCGTGCTCTGTGGATTCCCCACCAAAACGGATGAAAATTGAAATTGTTGTCAACAAGTTGCAGCACATTTTCGATGTGCTTCAAAATATATAAGGTACTATGTTGTCCCATTTTGTAGAATCTGATTTTACATGAGTTTGTTAATAAATCTTCACTTAAATGGTTTTATTTTTGAACTCTTTCAGGTCTATCATCAAGCTTGTATGGTGAAGTTGAGAGTAACTACAACAAGGAGCGGTGCATGTCGTAGTTAAATAAATGTTAAGTTGTTAAAGATGTTCGTAATTATGGTTTAATTTTCTTGTTTCAAAAGTGTACGAGACATAAGAGTGCGTTTACATTCCACATTCCTGGTGACGTATCATATGTATCAAGCATGTTTGTAAGTGTGGTTTAATTTCCATCGGTCCATTTTGTGGTATTGAATTCGACTTAAGTTCTACTTGGTATTCGATTCCTTAATGAACAGCCTAACGTTATTCGTGTTCTTTGACTTTCAATTTCATAAATTTGACTTTTTCTTGAATATATGAATCACAAAGCTCAAGGCTTCCCCCCTCTTCTGGTTTCGAGCAGTGTATGGTTAAATTTTATAGAAAGTTAACCTCATTTTTGGTTATACACTTGTACCATGCATTCGGCTAGTACAAAATCATTATTATTACTGCACGTATACTGTATTAAAAATGGGTCAATAATGACCAAAGTGTATTTCTGGTACATAAATCAGCTCGAATACTTTGAATATTTTCATATTCCTTATAGAGTTGGTACAACTCTTTTTTTGTCGGATAAGCGTTTGGTCTAAGCAAGCCCAAACAGCCCTTTAGCAGTTAATGTGCAGCTTTATGGTCATCATTGTTGTTTTAACAATATTTCTAGAAATACAAGCGTTTAGCTTTTGGATGTTGTCTCTCCCATTTTAAACGATAATAAACAGAGCTATTATGGTACTTCAACTACCCTAGTTCTGCAAACAATAGACTTGAGTTTATTAATAGTTTTGAAAAAGTAGGCGTTATTCTGTATGGATTGATTGACAATAGGTGAGCTTAAGGGGTTATTCTGGAAACTGACTATAGTGTAGGGGTACAAATGTATTGATTCAAATGAACATTGAATGGATTCAAATAAGGAAGATCCATTGACATTACAAATGAGTTGATAGTTTGATACATTGAGCTTGCCTACTGTATGACTACTCTTGCAAACAACATATATAAAAAGACACAAGCCAACCTTATTAACTACTTAAGCAGAAATGAAAATAAAACACACACCATGGACGTCACTGTAAGTATCGTTATCATCACTGCCTTTGAATAATTCGAGAAAAACAGATGGGATTTGATGAAGTTGATGTCGTCTCCAATCTGCCTTTAGAATTGAGAATCAGGCCATATGACGAATACATAATAAATCTCGACTTTACCCATCCAAGTACAAGCTCCAAATAACACTAATAACTAGCAATACGCCACATTGATCACCTGCACAAACTAAAACAAACACACTTTATCATTCTTTCCAGCTTCATACATATAGATGGCAGTAAATGTTAAGCCTTGGCATTGGTGATATCACTGAGCCCATTCCAGTAATTTGTTGATCTTTCAAAGGGAGGAAAATATTTATGTTGTTAAGAAACTAACTGTCGAATACAGAGGTCACAATTGCAAGCATTTTACTTATAAATGGATCAATTTACGTTACGTTATATTTAATGGGTTCAACAGGCTGAAAACATTCATTAATCATTATTTTTAAACAAGTTTAAGAAAAGGACAAACCTCGTTTGCAGGTCAACCTGATCAGTCCAAACTAAAATTTACCAGTTTGACTTGTTTCCCAACCTGACTAGCTGCCCGTTATGGAACACCTCTAGTTTAGATCATGTGTTACCTGTAAGGCTCCCAAGCCTGCATTTCCAAGGGTCCACATCTACGGTGTGACTGATAAAGCATTAGCCAATGCTTTTCTGCAATACAAATAAATGGGAATACCAACGGGTTAGGACTGAAGTGTCATATATATGGTTCAAAATGTTAACGAGTCTATGTCAAAAACAACCATTTACAGTAGCAAAATTGGGGATCTTGCAACAAAAGTCAAACATATCAATAATGTTTTAAACACATAATTTTCAAACAAAAGTCAAACATATCAGTAATAACTTATGGAATGGGC
Source organism: Chrysanthemum seticuspe (assembly GCA_019973895.1). Lineage (NCBI taxonomy): Eukaryota > Viridiplantae > Streptophyta > Magnoliopsida > Asterales > Asteraceae > Chrysanthemum > Chrysanthemum seticuspe. The sequence continues at coordinate 7,032,790 of BPTQ01000009.1, forward strand.
TCAGTGCTATCACCAATGCCAAGGCTTACACAAGAAATAAATACAAGATAAGAAATAATCCTACCTTAATTAGCGATAGCTGAAGTAATACTAATTTCTGGAATGGGCTCAGTTATATCACAAATGCCAAGGCTTATCATTTGTTCACCAGGGTATTTTAGCTTATGTGCAGCAATTCTTCTACGAATCTGTAATTCCACCAACACATATCATGTATCTAAGTTTCTATATCCATGTCTTTATTTAGAAGAAACATGTGATAGTGATACCGATGTAAACCTGAATCTATAGTTACAAAAAAACATGTATAAGCTGAACCAAATAAGATCATAAGCCCAAAATAAGCTTAAAACACGACCCCGTAAGTTGAACGTTTCACCTAAGTAACCTCCAATTACACTAAAAGTTAAACTAAATCATGTCAACCTCAAAAACCTCTATCTAATCTACCATTTTCATATAATCAAATCATACAAAAAGAGGAAGTTTGACGGCAGGGCTCTATTTTGTGGCCGAATTAGACCCCGGTTTTCTCATTTCATAACCGGGCTTTAGGCCTTTGTTTTTGGCGGACACCTTTATAGAGACCTTTTTTCCTATTAACAGGGCTCTATTAAGGGGGCTTTGTTTCAGAATTTGTAGTAGTGTGAGAAAAGAGAGTTTATGAGTCAAATAATTTCAGTACCAAGGCACACAGCCATCTGACCAATCTTCAAACCCAAACACTCCTTTAAAGATAACTGCTATTCAAAAACCAGAGATTTCCAAATCTAACCAGTTAATCACTCGAGGCAGATCATTTAATTTACTACCAAACAGGAAACTATCCTTATGATTTCTACTAGCTAAAGACATCAGAAGACAATACAACTGCCTATCCCAAACACACCCTTTAGTTAAGGCAAAGTACATCTTTCACAGCACACTAGCTTCATCTGATCAACAAGGGAGGTATTGTTAACCGGAGCGTTAGTTAAACGGTACTTTCTGCTTTTATTTTGTCCATTGCTGGATACTGTTGAGTGTGAAGCCACTTATTAGGCTGGTCAAAAAGGTAGTGCTAGAAAACATGGACAGCCATAATTGACCATGTTCTTCTAGATTGATGGACGGCTATAATTTACGGTGATTGATGGGCGGCCGTAATTGACAGTGTGTTTATTTGACCAGTTATCATCTCAATCTCTATATAAGAGATTGCTCTGTATTTGTAAACACAACACACAACACAGCAGAAATAAAATACTCCTAGTTACCCACGGTGGACATAGGTCAGATACCGAACCACCTTATATCCTTGTGTTCTTAATTGTTGCAGTGTGTGTGGCAGTTAATTGTGTTTGCATGTGTCGTGTCCGATCCTAACAATTGGTACCAGAGCTTTGGTTCTTGATTGACACATACGAACAGAGAAGGTGAAGGAAGCTTACCTGTTGGCAGATATCGTGACCAGGGTATTGGTCGCCACCAGCCAACAACGTGTTCACCTACTCGCCACCAGCCACCAACCGCCAGCGCCTTGGTCGCCGCCACCACCAGCTCCATCTGAGCCAGCCACCTACCCCGCGGCTGTCACCCCACCGGAGACAGAAGCCGGACACCGATCACTTCTTTTTTTTGGGGAAAGAGACCAGCGTGGTCTTTCTTTTAAAGAAAGAAGCCGTGTTTTTTGGGTGAAGGAAAAGGTCCAGACAAGAGTATTTTTTTTAGAGTAAACTGCAAAATACATCCCTGTGGTTTACAGTTTTTGAGACCTTACATCCCTGTCATAAACAATTGGCTAGTTACATCCTTCGTTAGCCAAACGTTAGCCATTCTACATCCCTCGTGACTAACTCCGTTAGTTTTCTTCATTAAGTGCAAACGGGAGGGCTGTTTTGGTCTTTTTACTCATACGAGGGATGTATTCAAATAAAAAAATTCTGTAAAAAAGAAAAAAGTTTAAAAAACAAATTTTTAACGGAATTTAAAAACAAAATTTTATCGGAATATTTTATAAAAACAAAATTTTTAACTGAATTTAAAAACAAAATTTAAAAAACAAGTTTTTTACGGAATTTGTTTTTTATAAAAATTTTATCGGAATATTTTATAAAATTTTCGAAATTTTTTATAAATTTTTTTATAAAATTTTCTGAATTTTTTATAGAATTTTTATAAAATTTTTGGAATTTTTTTTATAAAATTTCCGAATTTTTATAAAATTTTTGGAAATTTTTATAATATTTTTGACAAAATGTTTTTTATATAAATAGTTAACTCTAATAATAATAATAATAATAATAATAATAATAATAATAAGAATTAAAAAAAAAAAAAAAAGTAAAGTATAAAAGTATATTGCAAAATACATCCCTCTTATATGTAAAAGAGTAAGCTGCAAAATACATCCCTCGTATGAGTAAAAAGACCAAAACAACCCTCCCGTTAGCACTTAACGAAGAAAACTAACGGAGTTAGTGACCAGGGATGTAGAATGGCTAACATTTGGCTAACGAAGGATGTAACTAGCCAATGGTTTATGACAGGGATGTAAGGTCTCAAAAACTGTAAACCACAGGGATGTATTTTGCAGTTTACTCCTTTTTTTTAAGAAGACTAACACTCTTTTAAAGAAGAATAAAAAGGACAGTGTTTTTTTTTTTTTTTTTTTTTTTTTTTTTGAAGAAAAGATCGGTTCTTTTTAAGACAAGGTGGTGATTATTTTAAGAAAAGGAGGTGATACTCACACCACATTTTTTGATGCATTCACCACCATTTATGCATTACAGTATTGTACAAAACAATACTGTAATGCATAAATAGTGGTGAATGCATCAAAAAATGTGGTGTAAGTATCAATTCCCTTTAAGAAAAGGCAAGTTGTCCCTTTTATTAAAGAAGACCAAGTTGGTGTTATCTTTTTAAGCGTAACCACAAGTTTTCTAGCTTGACAAAATAAATCCCTCATATTTTAGTCAAGATCTTTGCACAAGTCCATCGCCATTTAACACTTGAAACAGATAAGTCTTTTGTTTCTATTTCGTTGCTTCTGCTCGTATAATTACCATTTAGCTGTACGAATCTGTTTGGTTTGTAGAAATTTGGTAATTTGTTTGTTAAAATGGCAGAAAACAGTAAGCTTCAGATTGAGAAGTTTGATGGGAAGGACTTTGGTTGGTGGAAGATGCAAATTGAAGATTTGCTTGTGCATAAAGACTTGGACGCAGTTTTAGGTGAAAAACCGGAGGCGATGAAACAGGCAGAGTGGGAGACTTTGGATAAAAAGGCCAAGGCATTTATTAGACTAGCGTAGTCAAAGGATGTTGCGTTCAACATTCTGAAGGAGACCTCAGCAAAGGGAATCATGGAGGCATTGTCTAATATGTACGAGAAGCCGTTGGCAGCAAACAAAGTCTTCCTGATTCGGGAGCTAGTCAACACGAGGATGAGGGAAGGAAGTTCAGTTACAGTGCACATCAACAATTTAAACTTGATTTTATCCAGACTTGGGTCAGTGGGAATAAAGTTCGAGGACGAAGTTCAAGCTTTACTACTGTTATCATCATTACCCGACAGTTGGTCCGGAACAGTTACAGCCGTTACTAGTTCATCAGGATCGAAAGGTCTCACTTTTGAGGGAATTTGGGATTTAATTCTTGGCGAAGACGTCAGACGAAGAAATTCCGGGGAATCATCAAGTGAACAATTAAATGCGGTCAGAGGTAGAAGAAATAACAGAGGTAGTGGGAGTGGGAACAGGAGAAGGAGTCAGTCGAGGACTCAAAATGATGTGACTTGTTGGAACTGTAAAGAGGTTGGACATTTCAGGAATCAATGTCCAAAAGACAAGAAAGAAGTAAACAATGTATCCTCTGAAGAATCAGGAGATTTTCTCATTTGTTGTGTTGAGAATTCAATGGATTCCTGGGTTATGGATTTGGGTGCTTCATTTCACGCTACCGACAGCCGTGAAGCACTGCGGAATCTGAAAGAAGGGGATTTTGGTAAGGTAAGACTGGCGAACGATGAGGTTCTTGATGTGACGAGCATAGGTGACTTAGATCTGAAGAATTCAGTCGGTCCATGGACTTTGAAGGATGTCCGGGTAATTCCAAGTCTGAAGAAACATTTGATTTCTGTTGTGCAGTCGGATGAACAGGGACATGAGGTTAAGTTCAGGAACGGGCAGTGGAAGGTTATGAAGGGAAATCTAGTCGTAGCTCGAGGAAAGAAACAAGGTTCGATGTATGTGGTCAGTTTACCGTCTGAGGGAGTAACCGTCCTGGTTCGGAAGAAGACCAAAGTCCGGTTCACAGAGTCTCGTGGGCAAAAGAAGGTTTGCTTTGCAGATGGCAAACCCAGAGTCACAGGTCAGATTCAAGTTGAACGTGCTAGAAACGTTTCAGTAAAACCAGTCAGGGGCATTCATGGCAGTGGGAGAACAGGTTGTGCTTCAGTCAGAGTTACCAGATGACAGTGGGTTAAGAGAACCAGTATTCCATCCGTCAAAGTCTCTCCAGTTGATTATCTGCTTTATTCGGAGAGTGTTTGTTCTCAGGATGTTCCAGGATTGGGCAGTTCGTGTCAGTGGGAGCCGATAGGGACAGAGAATGGGTCCGTGACAGTTTCAATCATGACTAATGTGTTGGAGCTAACAGGCCTTCAGGTTAACTGATGAGAAGGCAACGGTAACTAAAATGGAGCTAAGATAAAAAAGTTCTTGTTTTACAGAAATACAAAGATACACAGTTGAAGCACAGGTGAAGATTGTTTCGTGGCTTCAAGTGGGAGATTGTTGAGTGTGAAGCCACTTATTAGGCTGGTCAAAAAGGTAGTGCTAGAAAACATGGACAGCCGTAATTGACCATGTTCTTCTAGATTGATGGACGACCATAATTTACGGTGATTGATGGGCGGACGTAATTGACAGCCGTAATTGATAGCCGTAATTGACAGTGTGTTTATTTGACTAGTTATCATCTCAATCTCTATATAAGAGATTGCTCTTTATTTGTAAACACAACACACAACACATCATAAATAAAATACTCCTAGTTACCCACGGTGGACGTAGGTCAGATACCGAACCACCTTATATCCTTGTGTTCTTAATTTTGGCAGTGTGTGGCAGTTAATTGTGTTTGTATGTGTCGTGTCCGATCCTAACAAATACATAACTTCCAAGATCATCTTGATCAGCGAGTGAGGATTTTTTTCACATATTCGTCTATATATTCCATCAGAGAGAGGAAAATTTTGGTCTGGGAAATTTAGATGATCCTTCAACTTGTTTTGCAAGAACATCTAAGTAATCCTAAAATGTAGTAAACTTTGTGTTATTAAAGAAACTGAAAATGAATGACTATTCAAAATGCTAACACTCAAACAAGATACAAGTAGAGTGTACACCAGAGAAACTAATTCTCATAGCTTTTATAACCAAACTTAACAAAGATTACGCCTTTATATATTTGGTTCTTATCTCGATGCAGAACAAGGCTACATACATTATATTGGCTTCAACCTTGTCCAAAGGATACTAAGATGATGTAATGTATCAGGATCACCTTATGCTTAACTTATGCACTTATTCATTATCGAAAAAACCCCTGTTTCCCCAAATAACTAATATGCACTTTGGCATAAGCTTACCCAGCCTGTAAGTTCTTTATACAAGCTTACCCAAACACCTCCTAAATCCCATATTCCCATGGCAGTTATCTCTCTCTGACAAACTCACGCTGCTCTACACATGATAATTAGAAAAATACAAATACATCTCAATGTATAAAGCACTTTGACATGAGCTTATCGAAACACATTCAATAAGCTATGTACCTTTTTCTTTATACCCAATAGCTTATTAACCTCTTAAAATAAGCCTACCCAGTGTTTAAAGCTCGGACTACAAAGCAATCAACGAATAAAAGCCACAAGGTCAATGACCAGGGAGAGTTGAGCAGAATCGGCCAAAAGATTCTATATGGTCATAACTTGGTCAGCTCGGTGCTAATTCGTACAAAACTCAATTTGAAGTGTCTTAACAATTGTGTTAATGTTTCCAAACATACTTTTTGGTTCTATGAACAATATACTATGGTCCTATAAACATGTCACACATATAATTCCAAAACTAGTACATAAAAATTCCAATACCCCCACGTACTCAATCGCTGCCGCCTAGCGAGATTTGCGAACTTAATTTTGGCTTTTTTAGAACCCAATAACCTATTAAGCTACTTAAAATAAGCTTACCCAAACACCCCCAAATCCCGTACGATTATAGTAAACGATCATATTACTATAAGACATAATATTCCAAAAAAAAAGGGCAAATACATCATCCCAATGTAATAAACATAAGTGTCCTCACCTAATGAACGATTTCCAACATCACACATGCAATTAATCATTCCATCCAATCTTTTCTACCAATCTGTCACATGTCAAAGTGTAATTGGCTATTGGTTCTTTTTTTGTTTTTTCATTTAATACTTATTATTTTATATAAGAATAGATTGGTTGTATGTATTGGTTGGGTTGGGTTGTTGATAAATGGTAAAAAAAATATAGATTTGTTGGTATGTATTAATTGTGAAGATGGATGAAGAGAAAATAATATTTTAATAAAAGATTGGGCTGTGATAGGTTGATGATAAACATAGTCTTAGGAAAACCACCTCCATTTTGTCAGAGTAATGCTTCGTCGTCACCATGGCGAGGAGCTCAACGGCGAGGGACGGCGAACCACCTCGGTGTGGCGGCGGGGCACGACGAACCGCCACGTAAGCCCACGGCGAGCCAAGAAATTCCCACACTCTCCGCTCTAAAGGTTCATTGCTTTTCTTTTTTTTTCTATCTTTGACACATTAGGCTAAAGAGAGCGATGTCTCAGGTTTCTCTCTCCTCTCATTTTCCCTCACTCCTTTTCATCATACATCTGTTTTGGTCATTTTTCGCTCACTTTTCACTAAAATATCTATGTACAAAAATATACCCCACCCAATATCCCACACGCACACTCACAAAATAAAATAAAAAATTAGGCCCAGTTTGTCAGCCAAAAACAATAGTGAGCAACTCACCATACTTTGCAATTTTGGATGTGTTGCGCGTGAGTTGGCCACCAAAAAGAGAAGTCACGACCACTCCATCCAGTCTTAATTTGTTGCAAAAATGTACATAGATGCTCAAAAAGTTGATCAACTATGACTTAAGAAGTGTTTATTTTTCTCTTATCTTAACTACGTATAATATAAAAACTAACTTTTATTGAAAGTGAAAAAGTAATGATTCTCAAGGGGTGGGAGGATTAGATGGCAGAGATTAATCAGAGTCAAGTGTATTTGGATGGGATTTTCAGCGTGGCAAATATTAAAAGAAATACATCAATTATTTGTTTGTAAGTTCAATATTTTTCTTATGAAAAACGATTCTTATGGCTAAGTAGTAAGCTTACTAATCTTTCCTACATAAAATAAGAAAATGGTCAACAAGTGAATATTAGAAAAGTGAAAAAGTGAAATAGTGGAAAGGGAAATTCATGTTTCTTTGGCAACTATTCTTGCATGTTAATTTTGTATGGAAGTGTTTATTTTGATTTCAATGTATTTGTTGCATGGTATCTTTGCATGGAAACTATTCAATTTTGACTTCAATGTTTTTCCATTTTCCACACTGCGCCAGCCATTTCATTGTTTCATAGGCGGGAAAATGGTTTTTTCAACATTTCGTATTTCGCTTATATAAACAACCCAAAACAAGTTTGTATTTCACAACAGGAAGGAAACATAAATAATGGATATGCAAAATCAAAAGAATATTGATGATGATCTCGAGGTTAGTAATCGATTTCTTTTTGATGATCTCGAGGTTACGAAACACTTACCACAATATCGCATATCGTTTGGATACCGATGCCGCTAGGCACGGGTACTCGTCTAGTATGCTTAATGATTTGATTGGTGAATTTGAAAAAATAATCGGTGAAAATTTAAAGAGATAAGATTTACAATACATGTTAAGTGGATTAGGCACGTAATTAGGGTTGCATTTTAGGCCTAAATAATTTGTTGCAAAAATGAACATAGTTGCTCAAAAAGAAGCCATGAGTTGTAGGGTTTTCCTGTGCGGGTCTCTCCTAGTGGTTCGGGTCCCGGGGCCTGTCCGTTTGGATGGTTTAACTCGGGAGTTGAATTTCAAGTGTGGTGTTGTTCTAAAAAAATAAAATAAACAAAAATTAAAAAAAAAATTGATCAACTACATTTAGAAGGTGTTTACTTTTCTCTTATTCTCTCTTAATTGAGATAAATGTGAGCCCAAAACACACACACACACACACATATATCCTCTCAGACGGACCCTCCGAAGACGACTAGATCTTTCCCGGCAACAGCAATCCACCAACACCAAAGTTATACATCAATCAAACACGTTAACACCTAACAACAAAGAAAAACCGTGACATTAGCAGCACGTAATTGTTTGTTTTATAAAAGTGTAAAACAACGTAATAAAACCTCAATGTGTCTTTGATTAGCATTTTAACTAAAAGTGTTTAAACAAAATCTAAAAATTGAACGCGTCTAGTTGCCAAACAATAAGCTGGACCAAATAAAATCATAAGCTTAAACAGCAACCCCTAAGTTCAAAGTTTCACCTGAGTAATCTCTAATTAATATAATTGGCAAACCCCAATTAGTCCATATTTCTAATTACCATCCCGATGTATGTAACACTAATATGTATAAAGATTAATACATATTAATAAACGATAGTTGCTGTGAAATGAGAGTGAAACAAACGAAAAATAGAGTGATGGTTTTGGACTTTTGGTGAATGGTGGAGATTAGAGTAAAGTGTGTTTGGATGGGATTGCCAGCCTGGCAACTACTGTATTTTTTTTTAAAGTTCATTGTTTTTCTTTTTTTCTATCTTTGACACATTAATTTTTTGTATAAATCTACATAGCTGCTCAAAAAGTTGATCAACTAGACTTAAGAAGTGTTTATTTTTCTCTTAGCTTAACTAAATATAATGAAAAAACTAACTTTTATTGAAAGTGAAAAAGTAATGATTCTCAAGGGGTAGGAGGACTGGATGGCGAAGATTAATCATTTTTAAGTGTGTTTAGATGGGATTGCCAGCGTAGCAAATATAAAAGGAAATAAATCAATTAGTTGTTTGTAAGTTCAATGTTTTTCTTATGAAAAATGATTCTTATGGCTAAGTAGTAAGCTTACTAATATTCTTAATGATTTGATTTGTGAATTTGAAAAATAATTGGTGGAAATTTAAAGAGAGAAGATTCGAATACATGTGTCTATTGTTAAGTGGATTAGGCATGTAATTAGGATTACATTTTAGGCCTAAATAATTTGTTGCAAAAATGAACATAGTTGCTCAAAAAGAAGCCGTGAGTTGTAAGGTCTCCCTTCACGTGCTTCTCCTAGTGGTTCGGGTCCCGATGCCTGCCCGTTTGGATGGTTTAACTCGGGGGTCGGATTTCAAGTGTGATGTCATTCTAAAAAGATAAATAGAAAATAAATAAACAAATAAAATTAAAAAAAAAGGAAAAAAATTTGATCAACTACATTTAGAAGGGTTTTACTTTTCTCTTATTCTCTCTTAAGTGAGGTAAATGTGAGCCCAAAACACATATAAATTTTTTCTTAATTAAGAGACACACAAATGTCTCTCTCTCTTCCAATTAAGAGGCTAATTAAGATACTTAAGACTAAACCACTTAATTTAATAAAAAAAAACTCCTTATTCCACTACTAAATATTGGGAATAAGGGCATCCACTATAAGAGGTTCATGAAAAGATTTATAAAATTTAAAGAGGTTTATAAATTAAGTCACTGTAGTGAGACGAGGTTTATGATGACATGAAATAAAATAGGTATAAGTTTATAGACCTTTTCATTGCAACTAAAATACATGTAACTAATTTAAACCGTATCAATTTATAAAGTTTAACAAGTTTAAGTATAGTGATAATAGGTTTATAAACTGATAAATTTAAGTGTATACGACATTGAAATTATATAAACCTTATCAAAAGGTTTACCATTGGAGATGCTCTAATTGGTGGCATGACTTAGCTCGTAACTGGAATGAAAAAATTTGTAGTCGCGGGCACTTTTTAGGTTTTATTACTAGAGTAATAGCAATCCTGACATATTAGTGTAAATTTATTTACTTAGCCCGTTCAAGTTAATAACAAACTTTAGTTTTGTATGGGTACAATAATTGGTGCTCTTTGAGTATAAAGTCTATTATTTGTTTATTTAGTTATTTATTTTTTGCGGATTTTCTTAATGTTGGGTTAAACCGGATCATGTATTAGTATTGTTGTCTTATGATCTATATGATTATCGCACATTTGAAACAATATACATGTAGTACAACAAATTGTTTGCCTCACAGTTGGTGTTTATAGTATAGTGCTACATCTTTGCATTTATAAGATCACAAGTGTCATTTAATCAAAAAATAAAAGCGTTATATGTAATATTGAAAAATCAATAGATGTCTCCTTATGATATAAGGGGCTAGAAAAAATAGTTACCCCAATCCATCATCACTCCAAACAAAAAATTTGTTCAAGTTCAAAAGTGAATGTGATTGTATTTGTTTGGTAAAATACTTGGTAAATGATATGATGATTAAATTTAAGTATAAGTTATACTTTGTGTAAATATGTTCTTACTATTTGTCTTTATTTTTGGATTATGTTTAGGTGCAGTTTGGTATTTGGGGTTAGGATTGGATTTAGAAAACCAAAGTAGAAAAAATGTTTATTTGTAGCTTTAGCTTTAGAAGTTGGAGATTAATCCTAAAAATAACATTATTAGAAAAGATATCATATTGGGTGGGATGAGATTAAAATGTGGGTCACATTAATTGTTGTCTCTAAGGGTTTGTTTGGTTTGTTGACGGGTCTAAGATTTGGATTCGGATTTGGATTTAAATTTGGTTTATATTTGAATTTAGATTTAATGTGAGAGAGAAAATATATAATTTATATAATTTCATTTATTATAAAAGTTTATTTGAATGTTCAAATATGAATGAACCCACTCAAATATTCAAAAATAGAAAAAATGACAAAAGCAAAAAAAGAAAATGACAAAAAAGTGAAGTATTCAATCAAAAATTATACATGTAAGGAATGATGTGACCCACATAAAAAGGTATCAAATACTATTTTTAATCATTTAGATGCAAACCAAACAATTAGCAACTGTCAAATCAAATGCAAACCGATTCTAATACCTAGAGGTGGCAATTTGTGCCCAAAATCAAAAAAATGGGCTAAATGGGCAAACTTTTAAAAGATTTGGGCACATTTGGACTCCCTTCTTTTTTTGAAATGGGCATGTATTGCCCATTTAGAAGTTAAATGGGCATAATGGGCACACGTTTTTCCTCGAACATTAGATTGTTTTTAAAGAAAAACTTAGATTTAATTTTTTAAATATAAATGAGGTGTTACGTTCGAGGAATTTATTTCATCGTTTTGGGTCTTTTTAAAAGCGATTCGTATAAAATGAGCCCGTTTGGCCCGTGCCCGTTTAGCCCGTGCCCGTTTAGCCTACGCCCGTTTTGCCCATAGCCCGTTTTGCCCATAGCCCGTTTTGCCACCTCTACTAATACCCCATGACAAACAACCCATAACTCTTTCTTACATTAATATTTCTTACTCTAAAAAAACAATTAATTTTAATAAAATATATTATTTTACACTAATTAAATACTTTATATTTATATAATAATATGTTTTCTCTCTCCAATTTAAATCCTAATCCAAATTCAAATCATAATCCTAAACCCACCTACGTACCAAACGAACCCTTAGCTTTGGTCTATGGATTTTAGGGCTCAAAAAATGTATTTACCTCTCTTTGTGTTATTTATGTTTTTGTTTTACACTTAAATTCATATAATTTATTTAAATTTCAGCCACTAAAGTTTTTATTAATTACATTATTTTTTTTAATTATTGTTTTCACAAATTTTACACGTATATTTTTATGTTTTTTTTTCTCCACCAAATTTATCATAGTTTGACCAATTTATTTTTTAATTTTGATATTCAAGTGACCAATGAGAATTCTCAATTTTGCCACGTGTTAAATTAGAGCAACCTGATTGACCCAATTTTTTTTCTTAATAAGATTGTTTTAGCAAAAAACTTCAGAAATGATGTAATTCTTTTATTGTATAAAAGATAACACAGACCACAATACAATCTCACAAACCTACAACATATAATTTCGTAGAGGAGTTAACTAATATAGATAAAAGCACTCCATAGTTCTCTTTACTAACCCATAGCAGGACATTGATTCTCAAAGGGTGGGACTGCATTGGACGGTGGAGATTAATTGCAGTCAAGTGTTTTTGTTTAGAAAGGTTGTGTGTGTGATGGGGATTGCCAACGTGACACCCTCATTATTTGTTGACACATTAATTTGTTGCAAAAGTGAACATAGCTGTTCAAAGGATCAGGATCCTCTAATTGTGACAAAAACATGATTGGTTATGTTTAATGAATTTACATCATTAGATCTAATCAATGGTTGGGATTAAATGCACAATTCTCTCTCCTATTTCTCTTTTATTAATCACTCTCATTTTATTATTAATTTATCTCTCATTTATATCTTTTACTCTAATTGTGTCTGTAAGATTATTTGTGGGGCCTTTTTCTTTGTTTTTTTTCCCTTCAATTTTTTTCTACGTTCTCTCAATTTTCTATCCTTATCAGTTAGTCTTTTTTCAATGAACCAAAAACAAAACAAGTATAAAGTGAAAAGAACCGTAATATAATGAGAAACAAAATGAATTGAACCCAAAAAGACATCAACATGCCACTAAGAGCATTAGGTATCATTGAGCCATAGTTACCATGTCATTATCCAAAACCAGTGCCACGTCAACAAAACACTAAACGACACCAGAAACCCTTTGGCACCACATTTTGTGCCATTACCGTTGGCACCAGAAAATGTGGTGCCGTTCTCCATTTTTTTTTCATTTATATAAAATAAAACATACACATTATTAACTAAAATAAACTTCGTTAATTTAAAAAAAAACACACACACTACATTAATTAAAAAACAAAAAGAAGGTACATAAAAATAAAAATAGTACGTAAACAGGAAATAAAAATTACAAACTAGGGATTAAGGTTCAATAAATGCTCCACAAGGTCTTCTCGAATATCGTCATGCAATTTTCTATCTCGAATTTCTTTGCTTTTTCTAACATGTAAATCACATCTTTCGACCCAAGTGTCAGGTATGTTTGGACTTGGATCAACGAATAAATCTCTAAAATTCACTTGAAATTTTTCGTCTTCCAATATTATGTTGTGTAACATTATACAAAAATACATGATTCTTTTCAAGGCGTTTATTTTGAAAGCATGTGCGGATTGTCGTATAATTCCCCAACGACCTTGTAGGAATCTGAAAGCTCGTTCAATATCTTTTCTAGAATTATCTTGAACTCTTTAATTTTCAATCTTTTTTCAAACGTTGCAACACTAAACGTTTTGACAAATACGAACCATGTTGGATAAATACCGTCGGCTAAATAGTAACCTTTCATGTATGTATGTTCGTTTACTACAAATGGACATTCCCGAGATTTACCGGCAAGTTCATAATCAAATAACGGGGAACCATATAACACATTAAGATCATTATTTGCCACAGGAACCCCAAAATATGCATGCCAAACCCATAGTTTTTTTATCCGTAATCGCTTCTAACATAAGAGTTGGGTATTTATGATCACGCCTTTTGAATTGAGCATGTAAGGCCTTTGGACAATTTTTCCAATCCTAATTCATACAATCAATACTCCCGAGCATTCCCGGGAGTCTATGTTCTTTTTCGTGCAATGCATATATTTTTTCAACATCCATTGAAGTGGGCTTTCTTAAATACCTTTCAATGTATAAAATATGTATGCATTTAGTAAAGTTCTCTAAACATTGTCGTGAACAACGTTCACCAATTTGTAAGTATTCATCAAACGCATTTGGCGCAGTGTCGTACACCAATTGGTGGATGATGGATGTGCACTTCAAAAGAGGTCCAATTCTTAAACGACCGGTAGCATCGTAACGTTGTCTAAAAAATTAAAGTACTCGGGAATATGTCGAACGTCATAGCTTAAGATATCGTAGACTATTTTATTAAAAAGTGTAGGGCTCATACGATACCTTTGCCTAAACTTCTGTTTCGTATACTTAGGTGGAGTGTCACCTTCACCAAAATAGTCGTCGATTAAACATTGTTTCGCTTCTTCTCGATCACGTGGTATGTATTGCCTCGTCCTCTTAATACCCGATCATGATCCACCGGCTTCTTGATCACACAAACTTAGAAGTTGTTCATACGCCGTATAACCCTGGATATATCGTTCCGGGCCGTTTTGAAAATAAACATCATAATGGTCGTAGGTGGAGTAGTTGTTAGGATTGTTTGGATCCATAGTTGAAATAAAATCAAGTATTATTGAAGTAGAGATTAAATTGGAAGAGTTTGTGATAATTGATAGAATAAAGGAGGAATTGATAGAATTTTTTTTGGGTAAAACTTTTGTAAATTTGTGCATTTTGGCTATATAGCCGTTACACACATTAAAAAAACACAAACTAACTGTTGGTTTTTTTTTAAAAAATAATGGCGTAGGCTGGCAAATACGGCGCGAGCCTCGTAGTGGTGCGCCATTCTTCATTTTGGGTTGGTGGGTTAGCGCCATGAATGGCACCATGATACCCTAGGCTCTAAGGCCGGATGGCAAGGAGGTGAGTCACTCACCTTAACTTCAGCGCCACGTCAGCTCTCCTCTCACTTCCCCTCACCCCCACTAACCTTTTTGTGGCCAAGGATACTACATATTCACTGTTCATTAAAATACTCACTTTATACAAAGATAAACCACTAAATACCCCCCACACACAATAAAATATAATAAAACATGAAGGATACTTAAGGTAAGTCGTTCACCTTATTTGGTCTTGGGAACCTCCATTCGCGCACGAGTGGACTAGGTGGGCAAGGTGATGCTGCGTGAGTTGGTTGAAAGGTGAGAGGCTCACATGCCCTTTGCCGACCAGCCTAAATAAAACTTAAATATCACAAAAGATCAAAACTTACAACCACCAAAAAGTTTACTAAGAGCATTGGGTGTGGTATGTATATCATGGCTCTTCATCACCGCCACCTCAGCGCCACATTAGCATAACAAACCTCCACAACTACTCACAACAAACCCCCCCTCCCTCATACAAAACCTCGACCTCTTCATTTAGGACCCACCACTAAATAAAATATTACATATTTAAAAAAAAAAAAAAAAAAATGACAAAAATGACAAAAGTACAAAACTTACCGTCGTCGTTGTAACGAAGAGGTTTCCATGAAGAGCCATGACAAATGGGGGCGGTGTGGTGATGAGCCATGACAAGGTGCCATGTCACCTCCACCTAAGATGATGGCGAGCCACAACAAGCCGACATCCAATGCTCTAACAATCTTAAAAAAATAATAATAAATGCAAATCAATTCACTATGTACTCTACACTTTAAACGTCAACTCACCAACAACTTACATCCAATGGCAGTCGCAAACACCAGCGACAGCACTGCACCTCCGTCGCAATCATCTTCTCCGGCACAGGTCACCGGTTCCCCTCCGTTGGCCGGAAGTTTAGATGGCCGATTGAGAGCTCGAGTTCGTCTCCTGCATAATCAGCTTGATACTATTTAACTGACTCTTATTTTAATTTAATTTATAATTAATTTTATTTTATTTTTTTTATAGCCGTCTTTGAGAAAAAGTGAAATTAAATGGTTAGGTATAGGATGGAACTTCTGTTATAAGTAGTAGTTAAGGCTTAAGATTGATAGACGCTGAGACGCGGTGTGGCGGTTATTGATCTATAATATTATTAAGACTTTTACTTAGAGGTGGATACTAGTCTGTTAATTAAGAATTTGGTTTCGCGATGAGTGCTATATGTTTCGTTAGGTGCTTTGTGAAAAGTTACATAATGTAGATGGATTTTCATGCGTGTGAATTTTTCAATGTATCATGGACATGATACCTTTTGACTGATGGTGGTAGTGAAACCTTTTGAATGTTCTTATGCACTATTGAGGTGGTCAAGTTTCTTTTAGAGAAAAACAATAGGACGACGATAGTAGTATTGAGGGGATTTGATGGTGGTGGTTGTGTGGTGCTATAGGGTGGTGGTGCTTGTTGTGTGGTTTTAAAAGGTGATGATGTTGGGTGGGTTTGGGATGTGGTGTGAGAGTGGGGAAGAAGACGAGTGTATAGTAGTCATTTTACATGTGTTTGACCTTGACTAATGAGGGTACTGACGATTGTTAGCTCTCGGTGGCATAAAATGAACGCAACTTTTCTTTCGGTGGCTAATTTGCAATTTACCCTATTGATTAAAAATGGTGTGTGATGTGTGTTTATTAATTAAAAATGGTTTGTGGTGTGTATTTTTATGGAAATGTTTAATTTATGTAAGTTGTATTTTTATTTCAATCAGTGTTGTAAAAATCGGCCATGGTGGCCGATATGGCGGCGCCATGGCGGTTGGTAGTGGTCCACCGCCGCGATATTTACCATATCGGTATAATTTATCGATTTGGTCAAAATCGGAGCTTGCGGTCAAAATCGGCCTAGACAGTGGACCGGTCAACGGCGGTCAACGCTGGTCAATGGCGGTCAACTCCGGTCAACGGCAGTCAACTTCAGATCACGGTGGTATACTTCGATTTTTTTTTTTTTTTTTTTTTTTTTTTCAAATTCACGGTGGTATACTTCGATTTTATTGATTTTGTTATAATTTGAGCTAGTTTTTATAATTAATCTTGCTAATATTTATTTTTTAGATAAATTCCTTTATAATTTATGGTCTCCGCCGTGGCGCCACGATAGCCGCTATGGCGCTTGGCGGGGGTCAACCGCCACGGTACCGCCGAGCGATTTTTACAACCTTGATTTCAATGAACAAAAGATTAAGTGGTTTGAAAAAAAATGAAAAATAAAATAAAATGGTGGGTCTTAAAAGTGAGGTTTTGATTTAAGTTACTGGGGAGGATGTTTTTAGGTGTGTGAATAAGAGGTAAGTGAAAAGAGGAAAAGTTGTGGCGCCGCTGAAATGACGTTTTGACTTAAGTTACTACACTTGATGCTCTTATGCTTTCGTTGACTCGGCCTTATGCAAAAACTTAATGGTAAAGATATGTATATACATCTTTTCACCTTTCCAATTATATGCTAGAAATATGAATTTGTAATTATCAATTCTAAGGTAGATGTAAATGCATTCTTGTCCATCTAAGAGGGTATAACGTAAAGGTTAATTTTTGTTCATTGGCAAGATAAGAAAACTTACCACCTCTTCGTTATAGAAAAACCATTGTTGACAAACGAACGAGCGACCAAAATGACATATTTCAACGTTTAGGACCACAATTACATCCAATAAACTTTCAATGTATATAAATTGGCATCGTTGATTCCTTGAATTGTAGGCTCCTTGATGTGGATTCAAAAGTATAGTCAAAGTACTACGCCTAACCCGTATTTTCTTCATATGTATTTATGGATATTGTGTCACATTGTCACTGTGAATGGAAGATATGGCATCTTTGAGTTTCTAGTGAAACTACAAGTCAATTTTGTTCAGAAGTTGCGGGAATTAACATTTCAGCCCCAGAAACATGTAAGATAACGGGTATTGAGGCTGCTAATGGTACAAGCTCTCAACGGGGTCCAATAAAAAGGGATCGAGAAGAAGCTTTGAGAAATAAGATCGATAAAAAAGAAGCTAAATCCGCATCTAAAAGACAAAGCAAGACATTAACGGGTTTGATGCAATTAAGGAAACAGGGCATATCAAGAATCAACTTATAAAGAGGGTGACTAAGGAAATAAAGAAGAAACTGGACGAATGGAGTTCAGAGGCCGTAAAAGTTGCTGACATGGCAAACGGCTTCTCAAAGAGTAACGAGGCTGACGTACCAGATCCAGATTTTCATGATTTCGATATAGAAAGAAGAGAAAAATGTTTCAAAGAAGGTCAACTTTGGGCTGCTTATGATGATCGTGATGGGATGCCTCGGAACTATGCCATAGTTCAAAAAGTAATTTTTTTGAACCCGTTTAAGATGAAAGTTTCTTGGCTTAACTCAAAACCTAACAAGAAACCACTTCCTTTTCCCGGGTTCCTGGAAGCATTCGGCGAGTTTCAACCTGGAAAACACGAAACCGTTACCTCTCCTGACTATTTCTCACACGAAGCTAGCTTTACAAAGCAGAGAAATGGTAACATTCGTGTTTTCCCTAAAAAAGGAAGTGTTTGTGAAAGTTGTGGAAGTTGACGAGTCCAGTGAAGAAACAGGCATTACCGTCACGCCACTAGTCAAAGTTGCAGGATTTAAAACAGTGTTTCACCGACATCTCGGCAGCAAAGAAACAAAAGTTATCCTGAAAAAAGACTTTCTTAAAATATCGCATCAAATACCTTCATACTTGCTTACGGGTCAAGAATCTGCAAACGCTCCAAAGGGTTGTCTAAACCTCGACCCTGCAGCTATTCTTCCTGAGTTTCTTCATGTTTTAGCAGATAATAAGGAAGCCTATACAATGGATGTCAACAATGGTCCAAGTACTGTTAGTGTTTGTTCCATTTAGGTACAAATTTCCATAACTTGGGAGTTTGGTTTGTTTTTTTGGGTTGTTGGATGGGAAAATAGGTAACATGTAGTGTGCATTATGCAGTTGTAACTTGTGCTTAAAAGGGTTGCACAACTCAGTTTTTGTTAGATGCTGCTGTTATATATTGACTTTATTTAGAAATGTTTCTTTTGTACTTTTGGAATCCAAACGTTGACAGTTAAATTGAGTGTAATTTCTTATTGCAATGTTTCATTTGAATGTGTAGTTTCTTACAGCAAGGTTCCAATTTAAGTGATGGATTTACTGCATGATTTCGTATTGAAAGGTTTCATTTTAATTTGAAAGCGTTCTAAATTCCAAATTAAGTTATGGATTTACAAAGTTGTTTGCTTTCTTTTTCATAAACTATAACTTTGTATTTCAAAGTTATTCAACAACTTATATTAGCTACCTCTGAATTTCACACGGGTATAAGCTAAAAAAAAAAAAAAAAAAAAAAACATTGGCTATAAATCAAATAATTATAAACTTCAAAATGTCTTTCGTCTTACAGCTAGGATATGTCCAACCCACGATCTACAAAACAACCACTTCCCTCCAAAATTAATACCAAACCGACCCATATCACTATATAACCCATCACCCAAACACTCTATATATCCTGCACAAATAATTACCCATTAACCAAAACTTATAATCTTACCACCATTACGATATCTTGTCTTGAATTTTTAAACATCAAAAACATATTTCCCTCTCAAATTACCTTCAAAACACCACAATTAAACATCGCAAAACTCTTTACAGGGTCTATAAATTCCACTTCTGAATTAGGCCACTGAAACCTTGATATTGAGCTGGTCCAAACACCATTCATTCCATGATCTGCCAAACACTCTTCAAAGTAACCAAAATGAAATCAGCCATCTTAACAAGTTTTTTACCAGCAAAGAAATAACCAAAACCCCAATTCAAAGCCCAGCAGCCATCAAACTCGGCAATCTAAGCCTCACATTTTCGCTCATAAATCCACACAGCTTCTTACCACCAAACACTTTCAAACCAGCAGACGGAAGAGGAATCTAACCCAATATCATTGCTTATAACATCATTTTGGACCTTCCAAACATAAATACCAACCAAGTGCCAAGACCAAAAAGATGGTAATCAACAAATTCCAAAATTACTAGGTAGTACCCAAGACCACCAGCAGAATTCTATCCCACAAAGAACATATATGTATCATATTATTGTTTCAAGACTATACCTTCAAACAGTTGCTATTGAAAACACTTACATACATATGTTAGCAAAACCTTCTCATTTTCATCCATCATGTATCTTTACAACACTGAAATTAAAGTGTCCACATAAAACAGTTTAATCATTTTAGAAAGTCCAACTTTTATTGTGTTGTTGCTCAAGGTTTAACATGGAAGTTAATCTTATTAGCTTTCTAAGATCAGATAACGTTGAAATATCAATTTCATTGTTATTGAATCCAACCAAGTTGTCAAAAAACTGTTTTTTATTTTTTATTTCTTAAATTCTTTTAATGGGTATACACTCAAATAAGTTCTTCTATCCTATAAGTTCTTATTCCTCCAAGTGTCACCATGATTCATAGAACCAAAGGATTTACACTAAAATGAGACATTTTATCAAACATCTTATGTGCATATTACAACTGACTTGTTTAAGCGATTAAACATACGCAAATGAACTCGAATAAAGAAACGCGATACCTTCAAATTATAGTTTTTGATAACATCAGTAATTATAAACAAAACCGTGTATTGTGATGTCACAATGGTTGCACCTCAACATAATCTGAAATTGATAAATAACAGATAACGCCATTCTCAACGCAGAGAAAAAAAAAATTCTTGCACTTTCAAAATCAAGAGAAAATAAGACGAGAAATTTCCGTAAATAGCCCAAAATCAAAAGTGTGATCCACTTTCTTGTTTTAATAGATTTTACATAAAACGCAACCCAAATAACATAACCCACCAATGTTTTTCATATCCGCTGCAACTTGCGGGCCAATAAACTCGTTATTTGTATATCGTTATGTTATGTGTTTAACTTATTTTTGATACCTATGCACTATAAACATTGTATACAATTGTGTTGCGATTAATTTTGATCATGTCCTCTTTTCGTGAATATTTAACATAAAACTCAACAAGAACACCCAATCCATCATAAACATGATAACAAAACAGCTTATGTTATTAGTCAAGAAGGTACTGCTAGCTGCTTATTTTATTAGTCAAGAAACAAAACAGCTTATGCTTTTGGCCGGCTAATGAGTCTTTGGTAAGTTTCTTCCATTGTTATTAGTTTAAGGTTATCTAATAAACATGATAACAGACATCTTGGATCGTTATCCATTAAATTAAAGTTATGATGCAATAAAAGTCTAGTCTTCCCGCTCTCAAGTTTTCTTCAAAGTCTTTTAAATGTGATTATACATAGAAGGTAGTTATCATCAAAATATAATCAAGGAATAAATTGGTTTGTCCTATATACATATAAACGGTCGTAGAATTATCTTTATCACCAATAATTGCTATAAAAACTTTGACTAGTTAGTATATTCTCAATCAAAAATCATTCATCTCACCAGCTGTCACAACTGTTAACATGCAAAACTAAGGATAAAAAGCCAATATTTGTTCTCATAATTTTAAGTAAATTTCCAAAAATGAAGTCACCACAAGCAATAATTCACTTATCATCTTCCTCTCTTATTTCTTTTCTCTTTTACGGTCTCGCAATTACATGTCTCACTTCCGCTGCAATATCTGCATCCTATGGTGGTAATGAAACTGATTATCACGCGTTGTTGTCATTCAAGTCCAAGATCACCCATGATCCATACAAAGTTCTTTCCACGTGGAACCATTCCTTTCATTTCTGTGAATGGAGTGGTATTTCATGTGGAAAGCGGCACAAGCGAGTGATAGCTTTACGGCTGGGTTCGCAAGGCTTAGAAGGCTTGTTGTCTCCCCATGTAGGAAACCTCAGCTTCCTCCGTGAGCTTTATCTCAGGAACAACAGCTTTCAAGGAACCATTCCTCATGAACTTGGTCGTCTATCTAGGCTACGTGCTCTATCTCTTAGTATAAACAAATTCGGTGGAGTCATTCCAACAAATTTGTCTCATTGTTTTAACCTTGAAGACCTTTGGCTCTATCAAAATGAGCTAACTGGAAGCATACCCAAGGAAATGAGTTTACTCTCTAAACTTGTTGTTCTTGTAATTCAAGAGAATAAGTTAACAGGTGGAATCCCACATTTCTTGGGGAATATTACATCAATGGAAGAGTTCTATGCTTCCGGGAACCCGTTAGGTGGGAGCATTCCAGATACCTTGGGTCTTTGGCAAAGCTTGACGGACTTTTATAGTCATGACTGCAACTTATATGGAAGCATACCACATTCCATTTTCAACCTCTCACTCCTAGCTGATTTTTCCTTAGGTGTAAATCACCTCACTGGTAGTCTTCCTTCAGAAATTGGTAATCAGCTCCCAAATCTTGAGTGGTTTCAGTTATGGGATAACGAACTGACCGGAGTTCTTCCACCTTCTCTTTCTAATTGTTCTAAATTAGGACATTTTGACATTAGTTACAACAATTTTAGTGGGAAGTTAACTATCGACTTTTCAAAACTAAGAGATATTAATAGTATTAGCTTAAGTGATAACAACTTCCATGGACGCGGAGAAGCTGATGACATGAAGTTTATTGGTTCTTTGAAAAACTGCACCAAATTAGTAAATTTGCTCCTTGATAATTGCAACCTTATAGGAGTGCTTCCAGTATCAATAGGTAATCTTTCTGATCAACTCAGCTTTCTAAATTTAGGACACAATCAGTTATTTGGAAGCCTCCCTTCAAGTATAGGTAGTCTAGTTGGTTTGACCACTTTATTGTTACTAAATAATAGATTCAAAGGAAACATCCCCACTAGCGTTGGTAAACTTCAAAAGCTACAACGTCTAAGTCTATCTAGAAATCAATTTTCAGGGCCTATCCCTGGTGCCATTGGGAACCTACCATTTTTGACTAAACTTTATTTATATTCCAACAAATTAGAAGGCCATATTCCATCAAGCCTTGGGAATTGTAAAGAACTTAATGGGTTATACCTTTCGGACAATAGACTCACTGGAAACATACCCCAACAACTTTTTCAACTTCCATCACTAACTTATTCTTTAGATCTTTCATACAACAGCCTGTCTGGTTCCATTCCACCAGAGATTAAAGATCTCAATTTGTTGAGCGAGCTCGATTTATCGCATAATAATTTCTCAGGTACCATTACTAGTAGCATTGGTGAGTGTTTTAGCCTTATACTGTTAAACCTAAGTGGCAACAGATTTCAAGGCGTAATACCATCTTCATTCAGTTCCTTGCGAGGATTAACGGGGCTAATATTGAATGGAAACCAATTAGAAGGTGAGGTGCCACATTTCTTGTCCAATTTTGTGTCTTTGAATGTACTCGATATTGGAAACAACCAACTAAATGGCACATTCCCTGAATGGTTAGGCCGTTTAGGGCTGCAGGTTCTTATACTTAGATCAAACAAATTTCATGGTCCCATTGAAACCTCCACTGCAATGGAACTTGCTTCTAGTTTACATGTCCTTGACTTATCCTATAATAGGTTTGTTGGCAAACTACCTGTAAAATATTTTCAAAATTTCAAGGCAATGAAGAACATGGTAAGCAATAGCACCGAACCAAGATATTTGGACATGGGGGGCAACTATTACTCTATGATTGTCGTGGTGAAAGATGTGCAACTGACATTCACCAAAGTTTTGATTGAGTACACAATTGTTGATCTATCCAACAACAACTTTGAAGGGGAAATTCCAAACACAATCGGTAGCCTCAACTCATTGAAAGTGCTCAACTTATCCCACAACAACCTCAATGGTGGCATCCCAAATGCTCTAGGAAATATGTCGGGGATTGAATCGTTAGACATATCTTGGAACCAACTCATCGGAGAGATCCCTCAAAGCCTCACAGACATAACAGGTCTTTCAGTCTTAAACCTTTCACAAAATCATCTCGAGGGACGTATTCCACAAGGAAAGCAATTCAACACATTTGACGTGACCTCATATGGAGGGAATTTGGGACTTTGTGGGTTTCCGCTGTCCAACAAGTGTGAGCATCTGAGTTTCTTGGATGGAGATGAGGAGGAGTCGGACGAGATTGGATTTACATGGAAAGTGGTGATGTTTGGATATGGATGTGGAACATTAGTCGGATTGGTGATGGGATATCTGATGTTGTCAACAAGAAAAGTCAAGTGGTTTAATGCAATTGCTGATGCAGCAGAGAGTTTGGTGTTGAAGAAGAGAAGACATGTATATATCGGGAAATGACGTTAGATAATGAAAGGTATGCTTTTTCACATGATTTCTTATTTTATCAAATTGTGCAAAATGCCCTGCTCTATGAATTTTCTTGCTCTAAAACAATTTGAGATGCAGGTATAGGAGTTTGGGGTGGAGCTGGGACGACCTGTTGAATTGTGCTGTCGTATATAAGCTTCTGAATTTGTGTGTTTTTAGGATTTTGTAACAAATTTACTTGGTCATTGGCGACGGTGTATCAATGTTTTTGACCTTAATAGAAAATCAATAAAAGTATCAGGAAGTAGTTGGTTTTCAAGTAACATTGTTTGCCACATGCATATCTTAATCTGCCACCACCTGCTTGGTGAATTGATATTGAGACCAAATTGCTTAGAGTACTCCAGTTGGGTAGACCTTCGACTCTATGAAATCATACCAAAAAGATATACTCATTGCAAGGAGTAAGGATCGAACCCTTGACCTTTGTCTCCAGAGGCAAAGGTGTTAACCACTTAATCATTATATCATTGGGTAATGATATGATGATTAAATTTAACTATAAGTTATGCTTTGTAAAAATATGCTCTTACTCTTTGCATTTACACACTGAAAAAGTAAAGTATTGTTTATCTCTTACTCTTTTAGAATATACATAATAAAATTAAGCAAACTAAGCATCTATCTTTTATTTTTTATTTCTTCTTCATAAAATATTTAGAGTTTTGAGTGTTATTTGACGATGTTATACGATCTGTTTCACTTAAAAGTACGCAACAAAGTGCGGCCTACACACAATACTCGTTAGTTACTTGTCTACGATATATGCAATATAAGTGTAGTCTTCTATATCCCAAGTCAGGGCCGGTCATGAGGTTTTTGATGCCCAGGACGATCGAGATGATCGAAACACGCCCCTAATATATGTTATAAACAGGTAACATACTGTTTTTTGGAGTTTTCACGTAAAACAAATGCAGATATCAGCTAAATACAAGTGTATTATAACTTTAAAAGACGGTATAAAACAAATATGAATTAATCCTTACCTTTGTAAGGATCAAGAAAGGAAAAAAATAAAAATAAAAAATAAATAAATAAAAAGCTATCCAACTAAAAACAAAACAACCACACAAATTTAGCGAAGTACCCAACCATGTACAAATTGTATATGCTATATCCCACGACAGCAAATGTACTCTCCAAGCAATGATAAAAAATAAAAACATACGATTCCACACACCTAATGTGTTTTTTGTGATTAATAAATGAAAGCAATATATATCTTTATATATGCTTACGAAATGAGAAGCAGGTAAAGATAAAGAAAACGCAATTGCGATAGCAACTCAGAGGTGATTTAGTGACAAAATGACTTGTGACTATCACTTTAAGATTTGTGAGACCTCAAGTCTAAATTTTCATAGGTGTAAACAACCCTCCACACCAACCTACTAAGAAGTGAGGGTTTTACCCGGTTTCAATCTGTGACGATGGGTTCCAATCTTGCGAATTAGTCAGCCAAAAAGTCGAAAACCATGATTACTAAAAATAAACTTAATTACCACGAATCTTGTAATAATACTCGGCTAAAGTAAAAATAAAAAACCTGAAAACTTAGTAACAATTCTTTTTAAAATAATATACAAGTAAAATAAATTGACAATCAAACAAAAAACAAATACTTAGGTCAAACAAATTCCACGTGATGTTGTTATACTCCCGATAAAAAAAATCACAAAACTCAACCCAACACAAACTTTACACAATTCATCTTATTCCTCTAGTTTTCATTTCTATTCCTCCAACTTGCATTCTAATTTCTTCTTCAAGATCGAACACCAACATACTTCAACTCATTTTTTATTTTTTATATTTTATGTGCCCTTCTTCCTGAGATGTGTAGCGCAAAAAAAAAAATAATAAAAAAAATAAAATAAAACCATTTTTTTTCTTCACTTTTTTACACATCGAACCTCAAACGCGATGATACCCCCTATTTCTTTGACGCCCTTGGCCATCGCCCGCCTCACCATATGCCAGAGCCGGCCCTGTACCAAGACTTCTTAAAAGTCTTCCCTATCTCAAGTCTTCTTAAAAGTCTTCGGTGATTGTATAAAATTTTGTTGCTGGCCGGCATCCTCTTCACAATTTGCATGTCATGAACCTTAAATATTAAAGATAAGGAATTTGTTGATGGCCGGCATCCTCTTCACAAAAGTTAAACATTAGAGTTAAGGAACATTAGTTATTATAATGCCTTCAGTTTTATTTGATAAAATTGGTTCGTCTTATATATAAATGATTGTAGACGTATATTTTTCACCAATTCATTTCACCAGTAGCATGTTATTAAAAAATTAAACATTCAAAAATAAGGATAAAAAGCCAATACTGTAAATTTCCAAAAATGAAGTCACCACAATCATTAAGTTACTTATTGTCTTCCTCTCATATTTCAGTTCTCTTTTATGGTCTCGCCATTATATGTCTTATTTCCACCACTGTCTCTGCTTCCTACGGTGGTAATGAGACTGATTATCATGCTTTGCTGTCATTTAAGTCAATGATCACCCATGATCCGTACAAGTTTCTAACCTCGTGGAACCATTCCTTTCATTTCTGTGAATGGAGTGGTATTTGTTGTGGAAAACGGCACAAACGAGTGACTGTTTTACGACTGGAATCACTAGGCTTAGAAGGCTCATTGTCTCCTCATGTAGGAAACCTCAGCTTCCTCCGTTACTTTGATCTATGGAACAACAGCTTTCAAGGAACCATTCCTCATGAACTTGGTCGTCTATCTAGGCTACGCCATCTTTATCTTAGTATAAACAAATTTGGTGGAGTCATTCCAACAAACGTGTCTGGTTGTTCTAACCTCGAAGATCTTTGGCTCTATCATAATGAGCTAACTGGTAGCATACCAAAGGAGATGAGTTTACTCTCAAAACTTACTAGTCTTGCAATTCACAGGAATAAGTTAACAGATGGAATCCCACCTTTCTTGGGGAATATTACATCAATGGAAAGGTTCTCTGCTACCAGGAACCCGTTGGGTGGGAGCATTCCGGATACCTTGGGTCA
Source organism: Chrysanthemum seticuspe (assembly GCA_019973895.1). Classification (NCBI taxonomy): domain Eukaryota; kingdom Viridiplantae; phylum Streptophyta; class Magnoliopsida; order Asterales; family Asteraceae; genus Chrysanthemum; species Chrysanthemum seticuspe. The sequence goes on from BPTQ01000009.1 coordinate 7,059,970, forward strand.
TTGGAAAAGCTTGACGCATTTTTACGCTGGTGGGTGCAACTTACATGGAAGCATCCCTAATTCAATTTTCAACCTATCACTCCTAGTTAATTTTTCCTTATCTAGTAATCACCTCACTGGTAGTCTTCCTTTAAAAATTGGTAATCAGCTCCCAAATCTTGAGTTCCTTCAGTTAAGGGGTAACGAACTAACGGGAGTTCTTCCACCTTCTCTTTCTAATTGTTCTAAATTAGGAATTCTTGAAATGGGTGACAACAATTTCGCTGGGAAGTTGACAATTGATTTTTCAAAACTAAGAGATATTAATTCAATTAGATTACATAATAACAACTTCCATGGACGCGGAGAAACTGATGATATGAGGTTTGTTGATTCTTTGAAAAACTGCACCAGATTAGTACATTTGGGACTTGCTAATTGCAACCTTATAGGAGTGCTTCCAATATCAATAGGTAATCTCTCTCATCAACTCAGCTATCTAGATTTAGAAGACAATAAATTATTTGGAAGCCTCCCTTCAAGTATAGGTAGTCTAGTTGGTTTGACCCTTTTAAATTTAGGATCTAATTTATTCAAAGGAAAAATCCCCACTACCATTGGCAAACTTCAAAAGCTACAAGGTCTTGGTCTAAATAGCAATCAATTTTCAGGGCCTATCCCTGACGCCATTGGAAACTTATCGTTGTTGAATAAACTTTATTTAGATTCCAACAAATTAGAAGACCATGTTCCATCAACCCTTGGGAATTGTAAACAACTTAATGAGTTATACCTTTCAGACAATAGACTCAGTGGAAACATACCCAAACAACTTTTTCAACTTCCATCACTAAATAATTTTTTAGATCTTTCTCAAAACCGCTTTTCTGGTTCCATTCCATCAGAGATTAAAAACCTCAATAAGTTGAGCGAGCTCTATTTATCTTTTAATAATTTATCAGGCCCCATTACTAGTAGCCTTGGTGAGTGTGTTAGCCTTACAAAATTATACCTTAGTGGCAACCAATTTCAAGGCATAATACCATCTTCATTAGGTTCCTTAAGAGGATTGGAGGTACTAGACATTTCTCAAAATAATTTATCAGGCAAAATTCCACAATATTTAGACGAATGGAAATTCCTAGAGTATTTGAACCTATCCTTTAATGATTTTGAGGGTGAAGTACCGACTCTAGGAGTGTTTGCCAATGGAAGTGCATTTTCAGTTTTGGGGAACAATAAGCTTTGTGGTGGTTTGGTTACACTTAAGTTACCCAAATGCAAGGAGACGGGTAGTAAGAAAAAAATGTTTCCTTTCTTCATATTAGTCATCATGATTGCAGTCACGTTGCTCGTCGTATTATGCTGTGTGTATCTTTTGTGTAAGAAGAAACTCAACAGTCAACCATCTCAATCATCATGGAGTGAACGGTTCATGAAAGTTTCATACCATCAACTTCTCAAGGCCACCAATGGGTTCTCTACAACAAATTTGATTGGAGAGGGTGGGTTTAGTTCTGTTTATAAAGGGATCCTTGATCCCGATGATGACAAATTTGTTGCAATCAAAGTTCTGCATCTTCAAAATAAAGGAGCCCACAAAAGCTTTATAGCAGAATGTGAAGCATGGCGGAATATTCGGCACCGTAATGTGTTGAAGATAATAACTTCATGTTCGAGTACCGATTTCCAAGGCAATGATTTTAAAGCGCTGGTTTACGAGTTTATGCCCAATGGAAGTGTACACGATTGGCTTCATTCAAGTGCATATACATCGAAACTCAACCTTCTTCAAAGAATGAATATTCTTAGAGATGTTGCCATTGCACTTGATTATCTTCACAATCGCTGCCAAACAACGATTGTTCACGGTGACTTGAAGCCAAGTAACATTCTACTTGATGATGATATGGTGGCTCATGTTGGAGACTTTGGTTTAGCCCGACTACTTGGTACAGACTTAAACCAAAACAACTCAACCGGGGTTAAAGGAACAATTGGTTATGCGCCTCCAGGTAGTACTCCATGATGCTTATATTTACTTACAAATTACAGTTTGTAAATTAACTAACTGTTTTTAATTCGAAGAGTATGGTCTCGGGAGCGAGATGACAAGTACCGGGGATGTCTACAGTTTTGGAATATTATTACTAGAGGTGATGACCGGGAAAAAACCGACAGATGACATGTTCACCGATGGTCTTAGCCTTCATAAATTTGCTTACATGGCATTACCGGTTCATGTAATCGATGTTATTGATGATGATGCAATTGTGTTGCAAAGTACGGAAGCGAATGCAAAGAAAGTGGAAGAATGTTTGGTTGCATTTATCAAGATTGGGGTATCATGCTCTGTTGATTCCCCACCACAACGGATGAAAATTGAAATTGTTGTTAATGAGTTGCAGCGCATTCTCGACGTGCTTCAAAATATATACGGTACTTTGTTCCGCCATTTTGTAGAATCTGATTTTACATGAGTTCGTTAATAAATCATCACTAAAATGGTTTTATTTTTGAACTCTTTCAGGTCTATCATCAAGCTTGTATGATGAAGTTGATAGTAGCTGCAACAAGGAGCGGTGCATGTCGTATTTAAATAAATGTTAAGTTGTTAAAGATGTTCGTAATTGTGGTTTAATTTTCTTGTTGCATAAGTGTACGAGACATAAGAGTACGTTTACATTCCTGGTGACATATCATATGTATCAAGCATGTTTGTAAGTGTGGTTTCATTTCCTTGAATCCAATTTGTGGTACTGAATTATACTTAAGTTCTACTTGGTGTTCGATTCCTTAATGAACAGCCTAATGTTATTCGTGTTCTTTGACTTTCAATTTCATAAATTTGACTTTTTCTTGAATATCTGAATGAGAAAGCTCGAGGCTTCCCCCTCTTCTGGCTTCGAGCAGTGTATGGTTCAATTTTATAGAAAGTTAACCTCATGTTTGGTATACTGTATTATTACTGCAAGTATACTGTATTAAAAATGTGTCAATAATGACAGAAGTGGATTTCTGATACATAACATTAGGTTGTTCATTAAGCTTTGTGGATAGTAAAATTAAATTGGTCCAACACACGTACATTCACATTAGAGACTTGAAACTTGAGAGTTGAGAGTGTTGCCAAAGTTACAATGTCAATAAGCTACTTAATGGAAGTTTAATTAACAAAAAAGGTGTAGTTATGTGGAAACATGTAACTTACAGTAATATGAAATGGGTTAAACATGAAACTGTACACCCACTCTTGTGAAACAAACAAAAGAACAGCGAAAACTAAAATGGGTCAAATGGGTAGACTCAAAAAATATCTTTAACTGAACGTGTCATTATTTTGTTCCATTCCATCAGAGATTGAAGACCTCAAGATGTTGAACCATCTCGATTTGTCTAATAATAATTTATCAGATACCATTACTAGTAGCCTTGTTCAGTGCATTAGCCTTACAATGTTTTTCCAACAAGGCAACCACTACAGTTTCTGAGATAATTTCAGCCATGAATGAATTTGTTGCTCTTCTTTTCCGAAATGAACATAGTATTGATTCAAATAAGGAAGATTCATTGACATTACAAATATGTTGATACATTGAGCTTGCCTACTGTATGACTACTCTTGCAAACAACACATCTAAAAAGATACACGCCAACCTTATTAACTGCTAGAGCAGAAATGAAACTAAAACATACACCATAGACTTCACTGTACGTATCGTTACTATCACTGCCTTTGAATAACTCGAGAAAATCAGATGGGGTTTGATGAAGTTAATGTCGTCTCCAATCTGCCTTTAGAATTAAGAATTAGGCCATATGATGAATACATAATAAATGTTGACTTTACCCATCCAAGTACAAGCTCCAAATAACACTAATATAACTAGCAATACACCAAATTGACCACCTGCACAAACTAAAACAAACACACTTTATCATTCTTTCGAGATTCAAACATATAGATGGCAGTAAATGTTAAGACTGAAACACATAGTTGCGACTTCTAATCTTATTTTCTTACTTGGATGTTTTAGGATGACGCATTATATTTAGCGTTTGGGTATTCTAAAAGTTTTTGTCATCAAGTTTTACAAATGATTAATGTGCCATATTTACCTTTTTAATGAAATGACCCAAACTGACCCGTTTTAAGCTAGTTTTAATTTTTATATCTTTTTTACATAGCCTGAACCAACATGTAGGACCTTAATTTTAAGCTATGAAAGACCAGAACAGACATGTTGGACCTGTTTTTTAAGCTATGTTTATATATTTCTAACATCACCTGAACTGAACCATTTTATATGGGTCGATGTAGCCAGAAAAAACAGCTCCAAGGGTCTCGTTGCAGCTCTGTAAAATAAAGAAAAGAAAATATAAATTTTTTTTGGTATTCTCCATTAATAAGTAGTCATTAAAATTATTTGATTTGGGAGGTTCTATGTACTGGGCACCGTTTTTTTCTCCAAGTTACTTTTTTATTTACCATTCAAAACTAAAATGGGTCAAAATAGCCATCTGTACTAGTGTTGGTTAGTTGCTGTACTGACTGCTTTTGGAACCTGTTAACACTAACAGATGACTGTGTTTACAAGACAAACATAACCCATAATGCTTTTAAAGGATGACTCGTCCGATATGGCTAAGATTTCAAGAAAGGTTCCAACCTTGTTCGTGAAGTTCAGGACACCACCGAGAATCACCAGTTAGTTACTTTTTTTTACAAATCTAACATTAATGCAGACTAATAATTACTAGTTGCTTAAATTACATTAGGAATCCATTAAGATCCGTAAAAATAGCAGATCATTTATTATGCCAATGAACATACGAATTCACAAAATTATGCTTTATGAGTGTGTTGTCAAAGTTTCAATGTCAATAAGCCTTATGGATAGTAAAACACTGGAGTTTCAATGTTGCTCCTTAATCGAAGTTTAATTAACAGAAAAGGTGTAGTTATGGGTTGTCCTAAAAATATAGACAAAACTGATCTGGGTTAAACAATTAAATTACAAAATACGAGTCTTGTATCTACTTACTAATGTAATGTGGAAACATGGAACTTACAGTAATATTTTTTTAGAAAGGAACTTACAGTAATATGAAATGGGTTAAACATGAAACATGTAACCTACAGTAATATGAAATGGATCAATTTACGTTACGTTATATTTAATGGGTTCAACAGGCTGAAAACATTCATTAATCATTATTTTTAAACAAGTTTAAGAAAAGGACAGACCACGTTTGCACGTCAGTTTGATCAGTCCAAACTAAAATTACCAGTTTGACTTTTTTCCCAACCTGACTAGCTGCCCGTTATGGAACACGTCTAGTTTAGATCATGTGTTACCTGTAAGGCTCCCAAGCCTGCATTTCCAAGGGTCCACATCTACTGTGTGACTGATAAAGCATTAGCCAATGCTTTTCTGCAATACAAAGAATTGGAAATCCAACGGGTTAGGACTGAAGTGTCATATATATGGTTCACAATGTTAACTAGTCAATGTCAAAAACAACCATTTACAGTAGCAAAATTGGGGATCTTGCAAAAAAAGTCAAACATATCAATAATGTTTTAAACACATAATTTCTTGTGGACTGGGCTTAGTGCTATCACCAATGCCAAGGCTTATCATTTGTTCATCAGGGTATTTTAGCTTATGTGAATTCATTCTTCTACGAATATGTAATTCCACCAACACATTTCATGTATCTAAAACTCATGCCCAAATGAAAAATAACAAGTTTCTATATCCATGTCTTTATTTATAAGAAACGTCTCACAGTGATATCAATGAAAATGGCAAGCAAGTGTTCAAAGATGAAATGCCTAGTAGATCTTCTACTATAGTCTAATCATAAAAGAAATGCACATATACAACATAATTTGAACTCAAAACATTTATTTCATACAGCTAACAAATCTAATCATAAAAGAAATGCAAACATGAACCCAAATACAAAAGCTTTACAAATAAACTGCTAGTTTGAGGTCATATGAACAAGGCTGGCAAGGACTCTATGTGGAATCGAGCTTTAAACCAACACTAACGGCGGCGTTAGATCTGTTAACAAAAAGGACCAATAACCCGTAATTGAACATCAACAGTTGGAATTTTATGATTAAATGGATGTCAGAGAAACAGTGCATACCTGGTTGTTGAAGATTTTCAAACCCAAGCCGTCAACTGGAAACATGTAAAAAGTTATTTAAGGGTTTAAGTTTATGTGGTCTAGGTGAAAAGAAATAAGAAAGCAAAGTGAAAAAAAAGAAGGGGGAGAAATCCCGCTCAAAAGGGAATTGTTAAAACAAATAAAGCCGGGTAAGACCCCCGTTTTTTCATTTCATAACCGGGCTTTATGCCTTTGTTTTTTACGGACACATTTATTGAGCCTTTTTTTCCTATTAACAGGGCTCTATTAGGGGGGCTTTATTTCAGATTTTGTAGTAGTGTGAGAAAAGAGAGTTTATGAGTCAAAGAATTTCAGCACCAAGGTACATAGCCAGCTCCTTTAAAGATAACTGCTATTCAATAACCAGATATTTCCAAATCTAACCAGTTAATCGATCAAGGCAGATTATTCTAGCAGACAATGACATTTTACAGCCTGCAAGCCTTTTATCCATAACCATCCTAATGAGTGATCATTTAATTTACTACCAAACACGAAACTATCCATATGATTTTTAATAGCCAAAGACATCAGAAGACAATACAGTTGCCTATCCCAAACACACTATATCAGCAGACAGAAGAGCTTGTGAAGCAAAGGTTTTCAAAACCAAGATACATAGCCATCTGTTTAAACCTTTATTCCAAACACTAGCTGGGCATATAACAACTTTTCTGGTCAACAAGGGAGGTGTGGTTAATAGGACAGTTAGTTAGGAAAAAGTAGCCCCCATCCTAAAGAAACCACCCCTCACTCTTCACATAATCACATTCATGTCAATATCCCATATCTCATAAGTTTGAATAACTGCTACTGATTTCTTAGCATTAAGGCTCATATATGCTGCAACATCTGAGTACAAAGTCAGTAATAGGTATGGGCGCAAACCTGATATAACAATATATACTTTATGTAAGAAAACGGAAATGAAATCACCTCATCATGAGTAATTCTACAACATAAACTAATTCATTACGATTATTACAAAATGCGCAAAATGACGTCATACTCATCGTTACGTCATCACTTTATCAACACAAATCACAAATTCAGTTCAAATTCAACGAAATAGTAACGATGATGACGTCATACAAAATGATCATCAACAACATAAGCTCAAATAATTCCTAACAAATTCATAACCTAAACACAAATTAATCATCAACATTAAGAGATTAATCATAACCTAAACAAAAATTCATAACCTGATTAAGCTCAAATAGCAAAATTAAGAGATTAAACCCTAATTATTAGAGAAATAATAATTAAGCTCAAAACTAACAAATTCATAACCTAAACACAAACTCAGTTTGAAATAAGCTCAAATTAAGCGATTATTAGATGAAACCCTAATTATTAGAGAAATAATACCTTCGGCGATGGTAATATGACCGTAGATGGTGTTTTGGATGTGACTGTTTTGCAAATGGAAAACCACGAAGATTTATGACCCTCTTTTTTTTTGCAAATGTGAATTTTTTGTATTATCAAAAAGTTAAGCCATAAGGCATACAAAAGCCTACGACACTTTGCCAAGCAGAATCATGACCGGAATAGGTACTTAAGTGAAGGCATTCAAAATTTGATCCAAACATGTATGTAGAAATTTCATTAAAACAAACAATATCAAAACATTTCAACTGATACGTAGTAGTTACTTATATGCCAGTCGAGAAAGGGTTCACATTTAGTGACATTTTCATTCACAGTACTAGAATAATAATCAACTGTTATATAACTACAAATCATTTTGACGAGTTGCACAACACTTCCATTGTTATGTCTGCGCATTCTTGATTCATGAATGCCATCAACTGTATCCATACCAACCAAAATACTAGTTCGCCTATGTAACGTTCTTGTGGAGGTGCTAAAAGAAAGCACTGGTAGGTTAATGCAAACGAGATAAAGAGGCAACACATGCAAAGTTATCGGATAATTCAGTACCTGTTCCTCTGTCAGCTTGCCCTGCATCCCTGCATACAAAAATCTGAATGTTATACGGATCGGAGAAATTTTCTAAATTTACCATATTGAAACTGCTTTACAAGTCCACGCATAAAGCTCATATCAACTATCAAGGCCATAAGTAGCTGATTGATATAAAACACCAGTATGCTGTACCATTAAAACACACCTAATCAACTGTTGACCCGTTAGACAAAATTGACCCTTTGTCGACCAAAATATTGGTTTCTTGAATTAGCTATATGGTCAGATGGGTAATAGAACAATGCATCGAAATTGAGCTTGTGATACACCAATTAAAGGAGTTTGTAGGATTGAAAGGTGTAGTTTGAAGAAGGTCTCAAGTATAAGGCTTATATTTATAGTCTCAATAAGCAAATAAAGGGTTCTAATTAGCAATTAACAATTTCGATTATAGATACACCAACTAAAGTCAAACAAGCTATGTCTGTTACTCAGTAACAAATTAACTGTCAAAAATGAAAATTAAATACAATTTTCAAGAAGTCCTCCATAGAAAACATACAAACATTCCAAACAGGGGATTTAAGAAAAGTGATGTACCTGATTAACCAATGATATAAAGTATATTATTCTTGTTCATTTTCATCATCTTCTACCTCTTGAGACTCCAAAACCAGTGTACCATCCACTCCATCATCAACATCAACCCCAACCCGATGTAAGTTAGGCAGGTCATTAGAGTGAGGGAGGGAACTCAAAATATTATCATCAATATCACATTGCATGTTGAAGGCATCCTTAACTTTAACATGTCGTGCAACCATCCAATCTTCGAATTTCGAATCATGAGTGTAGAACACCTTATCAACTTGTGATGCCAACACAAAAGGGTCGTCAAGTAAGTTATCACCTTTGTGGGTAAGATGGGATAAGTTCGCAAGTTTAATTCCAAATTCATCAGTTTTGCACCCTTTATCTATGTCAACCCAATCACATTTGAATAAAACGACCCTTAATTTTCCAGAATAGTTCAACTGAACAATATCCGTTAATCTGCCATAGTAATTGACGACTCTGTGAGTTGAAGCATCGACAACATTGACAACAACTCCACTATTCTGCGTTTTCAATAATTTTTCATGGTCCTTTGTGTGGAAGCGATAACCTTTAACAAGATAACCCGAGTATCTTTTCACAAAATTATTTGGACCACGAGCGAGCCACTTAACTTCTTCTGTGACTCAGATATGTGGCAAAGGTAGCAATCAGTCTTAAGACACTGACTCCATTGAGGTGCATACAATATATGCTTTGAAAGAAAAGAAAAGATCCTTCGTTGGTGTTGTCCTACTTCCAAATAAGTTAACTGATAGTTGTTCAGTCCAACATCTTACAACTCCCTGTTCACCTTACACTCCTAGATGGGCATCTCAGCGTGTTAAAAAAACAGAATTTGCAGCATATGGAAGATTTCATCAGAACAAAATCATACTACTACTACAGAGTATTTTGTTTTGACCGTCCCATTTGCATACCATAATATTTGTAAACAGAAGACTTAAAAGAAGAAGAAAATAACGATCTTTTGAAACCGACGACGCGAAGAATATAGATAAATTAATATTTGGGAGGACGATCCACTCAAACGGTTTTGTTTGCTATGAAAAGAGTACCTTAACTTTTAACATCAGGATAAAAATCTAACGTTGTATATTATCCTTCCTAGTATAATTATTGGCTAAAGACACTCTTATGATAATTGCATTTAATCAAGTAAGAAATGTTCAAAATACAATATCTCAATTCTTCCAGATGTTAAACGGAACTTTTTAAGACATGGTATAACTTATAGTTGTATAACTTGAGCAGATTTAGAAGTTGTATAACAATAACCAGAGGTGGAAGTTTTGACATACTTATATACTAAAGGTCAAACTGAAAGTATAACTTGAAAGGAAATGGGTAAAATGGGTGGAGCGGGTCAAAGTGTTAAACATGTTGAAGTCACTCGAAAAGTTTTTAATGCACAAAACCTTTCTAGTCGATTTGTATTAGACTATCGCTGTGTGAATTTTAACACATTAGTTACTGTATAATCTAAAGAAAATGTTTGCGTGCCGACCCAATGCAAACCATTTAGACGTGTGCTAATCATGTACAGTACTAGTTTTGACTCCAGCTCATTACCCGCCAGCCATTTTGCGCTCAGCAAAAAAATAAAGTGTTTTTTATATCTTGTATGCACAAATGTTAATTTGACAACAGCCCTTCGCTAAAATTGGTCCTAGCTGCATGTGTGTGTTTTGTGCTGATAGATGACACTACCGCTCTATGACCTAACATTGATCCATGTCCTACTAAGAAAAGGTAAAAAGACTTTCGATGCTCGGTGCACAACTTAAACATTATGACCATTCGATAATTAGCATTCCTTAAACATCAATACAGCTTCTAACTGTTTACATTATTGACATTCTTAAAAAGTATTAACACAGAACACAGCATGACGTATAATGTCATAACATGTCCTGTTTGGGATTGCTTATTAAACTGCTTATCTAGGTTAAACGAACAACTTCAATTTGCTTATTCAAAACAGCTTGTTAATTAAAACATATATTTCATTCAAGCATTTCATCAAACAGTTGGATTGCATACACAAAGAGAACACGTATTTCATTCAAACATTTCATCAAACACTTGTAAATCATATAATCACATTTGTGCACTTCATAAGATATAAAATTACCTCAAAGAAATGGAATCAATCACAGCTTCCGGTGACCGGTATTGATGGCCGGATTTTGTTCACCAGGATTATTAGATCGATTTTGAAGGTTGAGGACTGAATTGAACTTTGACTTTTTTAATTAGACGGGAAAGACTAAAATGGTGTTTTATTGACTCTTTTACACTTCAGTGTTTCAGACACTAAATGACATTTATTTTGTAGTGATATATACATCATAATTCATAACATTTCAACACACAACATACGCATCCAAAAAGGATAGTTACATTACATCATCATCATCACTTATCATCAAATACTAACAAGCAGTAAACATCAAAAGCAATCTTAAATCCATATAAAAACAATTCAAAAATCTTAAAAAACATTCATAGACTTAGCAAATTCTCAAAAACCAATTAAAGCTAATAAAGCTCGCAAGAACATCAACAAATCTCACCATTATCTAAACATCATCTACACAAAAATCTAAAAACCTTTTCAACAAACATCTCGTCAATACTCAGTGTAAAATGAGCTAATTTATGGGTTTTCAAGTATGTATACCTGTCAAGAAGACGCATAATTTCAAAACTTTTACATAAAAATTCCAATACCCCCACATACTCCCTGCCTAGGCCAATTACTTGATGCCGCCTAGCGAGATTTGCAACTTAATTTCATCTTTTTCAGAAAACATTAACCTATTAAGCTACTTTAAATAAGCTTACCCAAACACCACCTAAATCCCGTACGATCATATTACTATAACACATAATAGTCCCAAAAAAGGCAAATACATCATTCCAATATAATAAACATACGTCATCACCTAATAACAATTTCCAACATCACACCAATCTCTCATTTCTATCACATACGCGACACCAACAAGACCACTTGATGTGGTCTAGAGTTGAAGCGGGTAGAAACACCATAGGGTGTTCTCCCTTGGCTCGAAGTGAGTAAACGAATGCACCCCGTTGGGTGACTCAAAAGGACCCACAACATACGACTCTTTTGAGTTATAATGATATCCGAACACAATGAACAATGTGAACAACGATTATAGTGACTCGGAACTAACCCCCTCGAGTGCGTGCTCGTTCCCGGTCGAGGCAAGGATCACAAAGAAAACGCAACAAGGCAATAACCAAAAGTATCATAAGCTTACTTAGACCTAAAACTAAATAGGGAATAAGCCAAGTAAAATCCGAAAAACCAAAGTGAGCAATTTAGCACCAACTTTAAGTCGAAAACCATGTAAAGCAATAAGCTTTCTTGATTAATCGAACAATGGAAGCTTGAATTAGACAATTACACCTCGAATTACAAAACCCCCCAAAACAATTTTGAAAAACCCTAACTTTGGAACCCTAATTTTATGGGAGGTTTATGTGCAAGTGAGGAGATAACCTGTGATGATTTTGCCCACTATTTTCATAGCCACGTTTAAACCATCTTGTGATATCTATGATGGTAGCCTTCTACTTGAGATAAGATGTGGTGATGGTGATAGGAACAATACTATTATGATGTTTTGGGGAGTGGGGTATGGGTATTTTTTTTTTTTTTTTTTTTTTTTTTTTTTTTTTTTTAGCCATTGTATTAAGTGTAGCCTCTGTCCCGTCATACGACTCTTTTGAGTTCTAATGATATCCTAACACAAGGAACAATGTGAACAACGATTAAAAGATTACTTGCCAAAACAAATTAATTAAACTTGAATACTTTTAAATAACAAATCTTACAAAATGATGGTTGAATCGAATAGGCAGAAGAATTAACACGAGCTTTCTTGATTAATCGAACAATGGAAGCTTGAATTACAAAACCCACCAAAACAATTTTGAAAAACCTTAACATTGGAACCCTAATTTTATGTGAGGTTTGTGTGCAAGTGAGGAGATAACCTGTGATTTTGCCCACTATCTTCGTAGCCACGTTTCAACCATCTTGTGATACCTATGATGGTAGTCTTCTACTTGAGATGTGGTGATGGTGATAGGAAGGTAGTTGACTTCAAGAAGAGGAAAACAATACTATTATGATGTTTTGGGGTGTGGGGCATGGGGTGTGGGTATTTGTTAGTTTATTTTGTTTTTTATTTTTATTTATTTATTTATTTTTTATTATTAGCCATTGTATTTATAGCATCTGTCCCGTCATGTTTCAATTTAAACGCAGCATCCTGATATGTGTAAAATATGTCAAATATGTTTTTGAAAATATTTTCATGAGCGTAATACTAAGGTATCATTATTATTTTGGAATTAGATTATAAACATTTTGCCTCTATTTTGCTCACTATCTTCATAGCCACGTTTCAATGATATCTATGATGGCAGCCTTCTACTTGAGATGTGGTGATGGTGATAGGAAGGTAGTTGACTTCAAAAAGTGGAAGAATAATACTATTATGATGTTTTGGGGTGTGGGGTATGGGGTGTGGGTTAATGTTAGTTTATTTATTTATTTATTTATTTATTATTAGCCATTGTATTAACCGTACCTTTGTCCCGTCATGTTTCAATTTAAATCCAGTATCCCGATACGCGTAAAATATGTCAAATACGTTTCTGGAAATATTTTCATGAGCGTAATACTAAGGTATCATTATTATTTTGGAATTGGATTATAAACGTTTTGTCGTAACTAAGTCGGTGTCGGTACACGTGCGGTGCCATGTTTTCCCGAGACAATGAAATAACCTCTCGTTTTCATTCGTAAATCATCAGTATGTGTTAAAAAGTGACGGTTTCGCTTATTTCAATATAAAATACTAGTTTCGTGTGTTACTGCGTTCTGCAGTGTGCATGATAACCTCCCAAAACACTGTTTAAGCTTACGTATGCTTAAAATTATAAATTAGACAATAATAATTTCACATTTACTATTAAGATACTCGGTGGAAAAGTACCGTGTGTGTGGTGTCAATATTTCTGTTGAAATGAGATAAATATTCATAACTATCAGAATATAATTGATTTGCATTCTCTGCCGTAATAAATAATATTATAATAATCCAAAATTTTTACGGATCGTTATAACCACATATCAAGATAATTTGCAATCTGTCCTCTTTCCATTATTTTTATCCGGTCATAGCACCAGAGAAGCATTCTATGTCAGGAAACTATCCTTATGGTATCCAGTATCCAATGACTACATAAACATAACTAGACTCAAGACACACATGTCCATCCTCACATTATTCCTGAGAAAAGAGAGTTTGAGTCAAATAATTTCGGTACCAAGGTACATAGCCATCTGACCAATCTTCAAACCTAAACACTCCTTTAAAGACAATCTCATGAGTCTGCAAGCCTTTTATCCATGACCATCCAAATTAATGATCATTTAATTTCCAAATCTGTCAAAGAAAATTGCAGATAGAAAGTATTAGAAAGTGTCTATATATACAACAAAACTGAATCGTATTAAAAAGTGCCATGTTAATTCCATACTTTTGACTACTACTACAGTGACCTTCAAATAAAAAACCTAATAAGCCCATTCTTAAAGTGTTTCGCTAAGCTATTTTGAATACAACATAAACTTGGCAATCTTGACCCAACCCGAACCAGTTGACCCATGACCCTTTGACGAGTGTTTCCATTTGACCCGTTTCGACCCATGACCCATTTGACCAATAACTAAACCATCACGGTTACAACTAAATCAACGTTTTGCCTATTAAACTAAACATGTTAAAAGAGGTCACAAATTCTAAAGCAGACGTAGTTCATCTAGTCTGCATATAACTTCAAATTACTTTTAGTTTTATTTAAGTGAACAGCTACAGCTGATTCAGCGTTCTATTTATTTAGATTAATTACTATTTATTCAGCGTTCAGCACTCAGCATATTTAAACTAACAACGTGACAACACATATGGTTTAATGCAAGCAGCTTCACATTACCATATCTATAAGATTCAACTTATTCAGCAAGGTATATATCAACCATATCTAAGTTAGGACAATAGCTCCATTTTTTTTTGTGTACCAAAAATACAACTAGATAATCGAATGGTGTATTGATTGCAATTAACAGTTTGGGTTATATATTTCATACCTGAAGTTTCTTTGCCAGTTCCTCATGCCTATTATAGCTAGAAGCTCAACCAGCTACCTCATTTACATGACTCATCCTCTGAGTAACTTCTGCATATAAAAAGAAATAACATATAATGTGATTAATAAGTAGGAATCGAAAACCCGATTGTCATGCAGCTGAGCGTTCAGGTCCTATTAGTTGGTTCTCAGCAAAAGTTATGACAAAGTGATTCGGGCTGCATAAATGATATAATATTATCTTCATTGACAATCATAAACAATTAAATAGTATTTACTTGTTGGTACACATTGCCATGATGCAAAAAAAATTACAAGCCTTACTACGGATACAAATAAGATACAACATATAGACAGTCGCTCTGCACAAATAGACCAAGCAAGAAGTAGAGTTGACTACTTGACTTTGTCCATTTCATCCTTATAAGGGGATAGGTAAGCGTAACCGACTGTAAATGTGCCTACGCACACAAGATAGTTTCATGCTATCAGAAGTTACTCAACCCAACCATTTTGCAAACTTTAAGCATCTATTAGCCCACATTGTGTTATGCGCCTGCCATGGTAAAGTTCTTGTGACTGCAAATCACATGAAAACTAATGTCACACTTTTGCTAAATTTGCAGTTGCATTGGTAGATATGTATAGACATGTTAAAGGTTACTCAAAGAACAGCACACAAAATGCCCTTTTGCTCCGGAATACATAAGGGCAATTTAAAAAACAATATTTGTCGATTTAAACAGCAAGTGATAAACTAGCCGGTAGATGCGAATACGTAACAGCAAAACTAAACCTAAAACTGTTTTATCCAATGACTAAAAATGTTTTTGGAGTTGATTATCATACTAGCGACTAAAACTTATTATTTCATTCTAAACAACACGCCAAACAATTTTTGCATGTTAAAATCTAGCGATAATTATTACGCAAGTATCATTCTCTAATGGACATTTCATCAAACACCATTCGTGCACAACCTAAACCCGAGCTTCAAACTATAGCCGCACGTAACATACCTAATTCACCTCTATCGCACTATAATATCACAAATCTCAATAACTAACACCTAATTGAAACAAACACAAAAATCAATTAATTCAGTTCAAAAGTATACCTGAGAGCATCACAAAATCAGCAACTTCAGCTCAGAACCAAACCTATTTGGATCGTTAGGGTTTTTCTTTATGGAAACTAATATGAGTAAAGAAAGAGAACCTACCATCATTTAGCAAAAAAAATGCTGTTCAAAATTAACGCAATTGGTCAAAGGCTGTATAATATGACGGAAAAAGAAAGAAATTACGAAACATGCCCCCAAATTATGTAACAAGTTGTGAGAACTATCCTAAACATTTTGTTATTTATGATTTTTTTTATATAACAAACTTTGTTTACCAAATATATACTATCTATAATACAAAAATGGTCAAAGTGAAAAGTGAAAAGTCAAGAAAGTGAAATGTGGAAAAAATTAAAAAGGGAATGTTGAAATAATTAATTATGGGTAATTTCAATTATTAAGTCACATATGTTTTAAAAGGAAACAATTAATATACATCGAAAACCGGGTTGACCCGGGACGCTACAAACCCGACGAGTTGACCTAGTTTAATTTGACCCAACCCGTCGGGTTGACCCGATTTATATTGACCCATTTTTTGACCGGAACAGGTCAACCGGTTGAACCACCCGGGTCGAACCGGGTTTCAAAATATTATGCTTAATCCCCAAATCTTAAAACTGTCTGCGGCTATAAAATCCCGTTGCTATGCACGGGTAACTCGTCTACTATCTAACAAATATCTTGTTACTTCACACATTTTAACTCGAAAACGCAAAACTAAGGTATTTTGTTCTTCATCAAACAAATCTTATTAAAACCAAGACAAGGATTTTACAGAAAATGATACGTAGTACTTCTTAAGAAAATGTCAATATCAGAGGTTACAAAAAACCAAAAATCATCAATATTACAGGTTGCAAAGGTCATCATTTTAACAAAGACACATGTTCGTATTTTGTACAGCAATATCTTAATGGATCTAAAGTCCTTTTATGTTTCTAGTATTTATAAGCCTAGTTTCAGACCATATATCTGCTATAAAAGACTAACATTAGCCCCTTGTATCCGTGATCAAGAATTTGCACGGTACCATAACACTAGCATCAACTATAAACATGTAGCTAATTTGAAATAGTAAACCATAACTTTAAAAATGCAGAGCAATTTCTTTAAATTAAAAGTGATACCCATGGAAGAGATGTTAACGACTTAACGCATACAAACATGTATCCTTATACAATCACACCGCAAGTAGAGATCTTAAATTTGTAGCTGTAACATCTAAATTCTTAATTACGTCATGTTATTCTAAAAAACAAAATCCACCTCATTGAGCTCACAAAACGGGTATTAAACGAGGGTCGTTACATCCTCACTTATCGTCAAATTCTAACAAGCCACAAACATCAAAAGCAATGTCAAATCAATATCCTAACAACTGACTCCTATATAGAAAAAACATCCAAACTCAAAATCTGAAAACCGAAAAGATAAACATCATACCTCAACAATCCAAGCTAAACCTGGTTCATATCCTATATTCATACCACATTTACTCAAAAATCCATAATTCACCCCATTTACACACAGAACATACGCATCCAACAAGGGTAGTTAGACCGTCACTTATCGTCAATTACTAACAAGGAGTAAACATCAAAAGCAATCTTAAATCCATATAAAAACAATTCAAAAATCTTAAAAAACATTCATAGGCTTAGCAAAATCTCAAAAACCAAAACCTGAAAAATCAATCAGTTAACAATAAAAGCTTCAAAATCTAAGCTCCCAACAACATCAACAAATCTCACCATTTTCTAAACATCATTTAATCGGTGTAAAATAAGCTAATCTATGGTTTTTCAAGTATGTGTACATGTCAAGAACTCTTACTGAGAAAGAGGTACATGTGTTATCTTACTGCCTCTTACTCTTGAATATTAAAGGCTCGGTACTGGGCATCAGCATTCTTGTTTTGGGCATCAAGTATTTAATTATTTTATAAGTAGGGTGGCGTTTTATTTTCCAACGAGTTTGGACGATAACCGTTGAGTGACGAAGAAGATGAACAGGAAGATAATGTGAGTGGGTGACTTTATCTAACATTGATTTTGTAGTTTGTGATTCTTTAAGCTTTATCTTGGTATTTTAAATGTTTAATAGAGCGTGTCTTTTTCTATTAAAAATAAAGTGATTTTGTTTTGTAGTTGTTGCTTGATGTAGAGCAATGAAAAAGATAATAAGGGCCTGCTTGGCTCAAAGTGGGAAAAGGAATGAGTGAGGTGGGTAATCAATCATTTACCCTTCAATTTACTGTTCATTACCCATTACGGGATAATCAATCCTTTTGCACTCCCTAATCAAGCACTAAATAATGAGTGAGGTAAGCCCTTTTAAATACCTTACTCATTCCCCACCCTCTCTTAACCCCCAACCAAGCACGCCATAAGTACATAGTTAGCTATAATTTTTGAGAAAATATGTTTGCTAATTTTGTCTTTTTAATATACAATGTTAAATTTGTATTTAAAATATTTTATCTCAGTTTACAAAATCAAAATTTAATTTATAATGCAAAATCTTACAATTTAATCCATTTCATATGTTTTTATACAAAAAAAAAAAAAAAAAAAAAAAAAAAAAAAGAACCAATGTTATCTGATTCAGATTCAGACTTTTTATCCACATCTTACTAGTTAGATGTGGTAATCAGATTCAGATTCAGATTCAAAACATTTTAATGAAACAAAGAACACTTAAGAAGCTTATAAATAAGAGAATTGATTTGCACACTTTTGTTTTTTATTAGAACACTCTATTTACCGCATCAGACAGTTGTACTATTTTTATATTCTGTATTGAAAACTTGTACTATGAGTGTGCAAATAAAAAGAAGGAGTGTGCAAATCACCACCTATGAATATATGTGGGTTCCACGTCTATTATAGTCGCTTATTAGGTAGGAGTTAACATTCATTGCCTTGAGGATATAGAGGAAGTAAGAGAAGTAAATGAGTCATACTTAAAAAAAATATATATATTATTAAATATTTTTGTGAATGGTAAAAAAAAAAAAAAAAAAAAAAAAAAAAAAAAAAAAACCTAGCTCTTAATTAACTAAAATGAATGAATATGTAGTCGCGTGCACTGTTTAGTGTTTACTTGTCATCTTACTGTAAATTCATTTCCTTACTCAATTATGGTTAATCACAAGATTGAGTTTTGTATGGGTACGGTAATTAGTGCATTTGATACAATATACATTTGATATAAAAAACTGTTTCTCACGGTTGGTGTTTATTGTATAGTACTACATTTATGCATTTTTATTATATAAGATTACAAGTGTCATTTGATCAAGAAAAACATTTAAAAAAAACTATAGATGTTTCCTATAAAATGTATGCGTGCGTTTTTATGAAATAAGAGTTTCATCTTTCTTTCTCTCTCTTCCTACACCATCATGTCACACCCTCTTCACCATAGATTGTGTGTTTAGGTTGATCACCATAGGTCATACAAGTGGTATCAATCGCCTAACAATGATCTACGGGTTTTTTTGTGCTTAAAGATCGTTTTTTAATTGAGTTTTGGGTCGAGAAATGGAGCTTTATGTTCATACGGGTTTTTTGATCTAAAATTTGGTTTATTACATGTTTTGTTATCAAAGTTGTTGTTTTTCTTAAAGATATAGGGTTTATAAGTAATTTTTGGCAAAAAGAACGAGGTAAGACGGTCAAACATTAAGGTTTTTAGGCTTGCTTTTTGTGTTTGTGTTCAGGTTTAAGTTAGATCTATAGCTCGGCATCTTAAAGATCATCATACCGAGCCCAACCTCAGCATAGATACTGAGCTCGGCTTGTGGTACTTGCGTAAGTAGTAAAGTGCAAACATTAGGGAAGCCGAGCTAGTGTCAAGCTGAGATAAGAGCCGAGTTAACACCATACCAAGACATTCCTCATACCGAGACACTTTGAGGCCGAGACATCCATTCCTCATACGGATGCTTTGATCTCAACTAACCTTTAATCATAACCACTTTTGGATTTTAATTGCATAAATCGTCCCAAAACTTTGGCCAAAATGCACGTTTCGTCCCAACCATTTTGAAAGTGCAGAAATCGTCCCTGGGGGAAACCTTTTAGCAAATTTTTGTCCCTATTCGGGACGAAACGTGCAATTTGGCACTTTTAAACATGCAATTTTTGTCCCAACTAGGGATGAAAATTTGCTCTAAGGTTTCTCACAGGATGATTTTCTGCACTTTCGAAGTAGTTGGGATGAAACATGTAATTTGACCAAAGTTCAAGGATGATTTATGCAATTTACTCTTTTTATATCTATCTCTTTATTATACTATATATAACAATCTCTGTTCTCGAGTTTAAATTTTAAAGAATGGAAGGGGATGGGATGGGAAGGACAAAGTAAGGGATGACATTGTGAAGAAAGTGGTTATTTAAATTTGTGTTCTTAAGTTGCATTTTTAGAGAAAATTTCTTAAACGAACACATTCTACTTCTACTTTACATATACGAACCTTGCCTATACACTTTTCTAAAATGAACTTTTCAATATTATACGTTAGATTCCTACCATAATCGGTTTTAAACCGTACACGTGTATAACCGATTCCTGGGCGAGAAGTTGGGCGTGGTACAAACCAGTAACAAGTGAGGGCGTGCCCTGGGCGAGAGCGTGAGATAGGCGTGGGCCTGGGCATGGAGCCTGGGTGTGGCCTGGAGCCTGGGCGTGGAAGATGATCCTAGGCGAGGAAGATGGTCCTAGGCGTGGTCCTAGGCGAGGAAGATGGTGTGTGTTGGGCGTGTGTGGAGTTAAGGAGAGGAAGATGGTGAGCTAGGTTTGAAGCTTGAAGCTTGATGGGGAGCGAGGAAGATGGTGATGGTGAGCTATGCTGCCAAGTTGATTAGCTTTAAGCCTTTAATATATACTCCGCTAGGTGTTTGGGTTATTATTTGCTTGAAACTATTGCATTTTTTTATAGGGGTTATTCCGGTGCAAAGCTTGAAAACAATCTTCAATGTGAAATCTTTGATATTCTGCTGGAGGAAGCGAAAGAAAGTTATAAAAAGGAGATTGTGGTAGCAATGAAAAGCAACAGTGTTGATGACATGAACAGGAAAATGGAGTCTTTCGTTTTGGATTGCATGCATACAAAAAGTAAGACAAGGACACCACACGGGTTGAAAATGACATTTATTGGTCACTTTGGTAAAGTGTGTGAAAAAAGTTTGGTTTCGAAATATCAATGTGTATATGGTTCGTTTAGGTAATTTGCTTTTGTTTTTAAGAAGAAAGGAAAGGTCATGAAAGCTAACAAATTACCTATATACCCTTGTAACTATATAGACAAGGCAACAATATATGAATATTAATTTTGAAGTAGCCCAAACAACTAAAAAAACAACATATTTGTCTTTTCTTTACTAGGAAAAGTATTATTTATGATAAAAAAGAAAGTATAATATCTATGTTAGCAATTGAAAATATATACGAGATTGTAAGAAACATTTAATAATGTTTATCTGCTACCTTGTATATCATTGTTTATTGTAAATTGTCACTTGATCATTATTTTTGCTATTGATTGATTAGACGATCACTTTTGTCAAGAACCACTGACGTGATAATATGAGAAAGATGAGGGTATAATTGTACATTTACACATGCCATGATGTTAGTAAAACACTTTCTTTCCTAATCCTCCCAATATTGGGAGGAACAATTTTACAAACAAAAACCCATAACATCCATCCCTCACCCCTTCCCGTCCCCTATTGTTCCTTCTAAATAAAACTTAAGAACACTCATATTTTTATTTCCTTTTCCATCCCCTTCCATTCCTTAAAAAAAAAAAAAAAAAAAAAAAAAAAAAAAAAAAAAAAAAAAAACACTCCCGTCTTTAAACGTCATACCATCACCAATGGCAGTCAACCACCAGCGACAACACCGCACCTCCTTCGCAATCATCTTCTCCGACGCCGGTCACCGGTTCTCCTCCGTTGGCCAGAAGTTTAGAGCTCGAGTTCGTCTCCTGCATAATCAGCTGGAGATCACGTTGACTATTTGACTATTTAACTGATTATTAATTTAATTTATAATTAATTTTAATTTCTAGTTGCAGATACAAAAGTTTCATCATGTTAACAAGATTAGAAACATTATCTCAAACACCCAAGTTACCTTAATGTGAGGTTGCATATCTAGCAGATTGTTCTTCTTCAGTGATACTTTCCGCAACATTAAAAAACATCTCACAATTAGATAAACGGTACTTTATGCTTTTATTATGTCCACTGCTGGATACACCACATCGAACGTCATCTTGATCAACGAGTCAGGATTTTACACATCTTCTTCTATAGGTTCCAGCATAGAGGAAACTTTAATGAATGACTATTCAAAATGTTAACACTCAAACAAGATATAAGTAGAGTGTACACCAGAGAAACTAATCCCTATAGCTTTTATAACCAAACTTAACAAAGATAACGCCTTTAGATATGTGGTTCTTATCTCAAGGCAGAACAAGGCTACAATCAGGATAACCTTATGCTTAACTTATGCATTTATTCATTATCGAAAAAACCCCTTATTCCCCCAAATAACTAATAAGCACTTTGGCATAAGCTTACCCAGCCTATAAGTCCTTTATACAAGCTTACCCAAACACCCCCCAAATCCCATATTCCCATGACAGTTATCTCTCTCACAAACTAACGCTGCTCTACACATGATAATTAGGAAAAATACAAATACATCTCAATGTATAAAGCACTTTGACATGAGCTTACGCAAACACATTCAATAAGCTCTATACCTTTTCTTTTTTTTTTACCCAATAGCTTGTTAACCTCTTAAAATAAGCCTACCCAGTGTTGTAAAGCTCGGACTACAAAGAATATGCGATTACAAGCCACAAGGTTAGTCACCAGGGCGAGTTGAGCAGAATCGGCCAAAAGATTCAATATGATCACAACTTGGTCAGCTCGGTGCTAATTCGAGCAAAAGTTGAACATGGCTTAAGTAATAAACTATGCGCGTCAACACCTGAAGAGGTGGCTTACATGAAGAAAGTTCCTTATGCTTCGGCTGTAGGATCTATCATGTATGTTGTGAGATGTACAAGGCCTGATGTGGCGTTTGTACAAAATATTACCAGTCGGTATCAACAAAACCCAGGTGTGAAACACTGGAAAGCTGTTAAGAACATTCTTAAGTATCTAAGGGCTACTAAAGAAATGTTTTTAGTGTATGGAGGAAATCCAGATGCAGAACTTGATGTTACAGGTTTTTGCGATGCGTCATTCCAAACTGATAAAGATGATACGAAGTCTCAGACGGGTTATGTCTTTGTCATTAATGGAGGAGCAGTTGACTGGAAGAGCAAGAAGCAAACAACGGTTGCGATGTCTATTACAGCTGAGTACATAGCTGCTTCAGAAGCTGCGATGGAAGCTGTTTGGATTAGGAAATTCATTTCGGGACTCGGAGTAATGCCCTCAATCGAATTACCTTTAAATATGTATTGTGACAACTCTGCTGCAATAACATTTGCCAATGAGCCTGGAGTCATGAAGGGCGCCAGACATTTTCCTCGTCGATATCACTATGTTCGAGAACAAGTTGACATAGGTGAAATCAATCTACTCAAAGTTCATACAGATGATAATCTAGCTGATCCCTTTACGAAGCCTTTGCCAAAAGAAAAACTTACTGACCATGCTGATGGGATAGGACTTTGTTTAGCTAGTAGTTTCATGCAGATCTATGATTAGTATTTGGATAAAGGATGTTATGAACAAATATTATTTTAATGAAATAAAATAGTTGTTTATGTTTATTTTTCATTTTCTTAATATTATATTCTATATTTGCATGTTTAATCCGTGAATAACTTATGTTATTCTAAATAGTCCGTTGTCAATCAATGATGTGGGAATGTCATTGAATTAAGACAAATCTGAGTTTTGGTAGAATATACTTTTAAAGTATATTGATGCGTGGGACATACCAGATTCACATGATGTTCAATGAATTGAATATAGGACTCATCCCAACTTTACATGATGATACTTTATGGATCTTTGTCATTAAGTGTATCATGAAGTGTTTATCCTCAGACTTGAGATACCAGATAACTGATATAAATGTAGTGCATTTGTGTAAGATAGTCTAACGCTATCCGTACTGGTAGTTATAAGGGCTATTTTCGGAAGTGTTGCAAAATTCATGAGTTATGTTTGTAGTCAAGAGAATTTGTTCATTTGAATTTGTTTCAAAGCATAATACTATATTTGGGCCCCTCGTAGGGTTGACAATATATTTGTATGGCCATACCCAAGATCTATCTGGAATACGTTCAGATGATTTGGTAATCTTGTTCAATCATATATAACGAGAAACAGAATGTTAACTTATGAAATGACTTGATCCATATTCATAGTTAATGTAGTATTAGTAACAAAAGGATAAATAAAAATGATGAATCATTAAATGGTTTTTTCCATGAGACGATACTCGATTTGATCTGGGGGCGTTGGCGTGTGAAAGCTAGACTAACCAATGTCATTACTATATTTAGTAATATCCAAGTGGGAGCTGAAAGGTTTTATGGATATTTAAATAATAGTATGTCCGGATTCGAACTCGAGACTTCGGGATTGCACACATTACGTATGAGAATTGATGTTAATAATTAATATGTTTTTATTAATTATTAGTCACGAAATAAAACATAACGGTAGTTAAATAATTAACGAGGTTTGGTTAACGGTCGTTAAATATTAACTAAAAGGACTAGAGATGAAATTACAAAGTCGGGAAAGTTCTAGAATCCCTTTGGGATTATGTTTGGCCGATCGGTTGGGTTTCAAACCCAATCTCACACAAACTTGGTCACCAAGTTAAGTTAACTATAAATACAATCCCTTGTATTCATTCACAACTGAATCTTGGATCACCAATAACCTAATTTCTCCTCTCCTTTCTCCCTCTTTGTGTGGCCGGTCGAAACACCCAAACCCCAAGGGTTTTCGATTTTGTTTAACTCAAAGATACAAGTGTTTGGTTTTACTTGTGATTCAAGGAACTAGCATTTCACATCAAATCGCTATTAGTACGTGTGTACAAGAACGAAGGACAAGCACGCTTGAGCTTGTAAATCTTGGTGGTCGACTTTTGTGTAGGTCGAATTGTATAAACCCTAAATTAGGGTTTTGGGTTTTGTTCTTGTTTTAAATCATCGTTTGATTCTTGAATTGCTAAAAGGTACGCACTTTCTTGTTTGGTTAATTATTTACATATATTATTTCTATTTACTTCCGCTGCATGCTTTGATGATGTTATTTGATTTATATATAATTGTTATGAGTATTAAATTCCAACAAGTTATTCTGAATTTCATAAAATTTGAATGTATTTGAGCTAACAATTTTGTTGTCCGTCTTTACAGATAGTCCTCTTTGTGATATGCCCGAGTTTGAAAAGAGTAAGATGACACTCATAAGACGTGTACCATTTGCTGACTGAAAGTAAGTAACCAGATCTTCCAAACTTGCTCTCAGAAAATTTATTATTTTTGGGACAATTTACATGAAACGGGTCACTTTTGGTTATTTATATATAATAGGTCAAACGGGAAATAAATAAAATGAAAAGCAATAGATTATTAGAAAACGGGTTGAAGAAGTCCAGTTGGTGGTTTGTGACTGTTAAACCGGGTATTTGGATACGGTAAAACTTTTAGTTCTGTGACAATGAGGAAAAAATAGGTGTTTGGATTCTATGAATACTTTATACATGTGCGTTATGCTTAATCTATGAACTTCGTATATCTGTATCAGGTTTGAGAATCGCGATCAAAAGTAGTAGCTTGGTTAAGCATTAGCTCGGGCCAGAATATTGCCTAATCTTCACGTTTACTTGAAACTATTGATGTAGTAGTATTATAAAGGAAGTGGTGAAGTAGATTAACTGCTTACTACGTGAACTCGTGAAGGATGGAATGCAATAAGGATGAAGCCACAAGAGGGAAAGAAATTGTAGAATGTAAAGGGTGCCAAGAAATTTGCTTTAAAGGCCCAAAATTTGTTTCCTGGTCTTGAGGGGTATTTCTCAACTATTAGCAGTTCTGGATGTGCATGTTGCTGCAGAAAACAAAGTAAGCGGTGAATCAGATTATTATGGGATACTTGGTGTGAACCCATTAGCCGATGATGATACTGTGAAGAAACATTGTAGAAAACTAGCTTTATCACTTCATCCCGATAAGAACAATTCTATAGGTGCAGAAGGGGCATTCCAGCTCGTTTCTCAAGCATGGAATCTGTTATTATATAAAGATACAAGATCGGCGTATGATCATAAAAGGCATGCTCAGTTTTTGAAGCAGTAGGGTTCCTCAGAACGTGTTTTCACGAGTGCATATACCTCCAACTCAGAATGGTTTTCACAATGTCACGAAGAGTACAGCTGGTGCAGATGCGCAGACAAAGGTTACAACTTCTCAAAAGAAAGATAAAACTACTACTCAGACGAAGAAAAAAACCAAGAGTCAAAAGGATGAGATTAATGGGACTACCAAGATAGTTCTCACTTCTGTTCCTTCATCCTCCAATGAACAGATAGCTCCTGAGACGTCAAAGGTCAAAGGTTCTCGAAAAAAGAATAAAGTTAACGGGACTAACAGGACGGGTCCCACTTATGCTCCTGCATCGTCAAATGAACAGATAGCGCCTGAGACAACGCCTGGGCCTTGTTTAACAGAGGTTAAAACTTCTCAAGAAAAGGATAAAGTTAATGGGACGACCAAGATGGGTCCCACTTCTATTCCTTTACCGGTTCCTAAACATATGAAGATTAAAACGTTTTGGACCGTACGCATGAGATGCAAATTGCTGTATGAAATCTTGAGAAAGTATCTAAACCAAAATATGTTATGCCCCGCTTGTTATGGAGCGTTTCACGCGACCGAGATTCCACCACCAAATATCAATGCTTATTCAGAAGTTGCGGGAATTTCACAAGGAACTGGAAATAACATTTCCGCCCCAGAAACGTGTAATATAACGGGTATTGAGGCAGGTATTGGTACGAGCTCCCAGCAGGGTCCACTAAAAAGGGATCGAGAAGAAGCTGGACTAGGCACTAATAAAGAGGAAGCTTTGAGAAATAAGATCGCTAAAAAAGAAGCTAAATCCGCATCTAAGAAAGTCAAATCTGTTAAAACAAAGCAAGACATTAACGGGTTTGATGCAATTAAGAAAACAGGCATATCAAGAATCACCTTATAAAGAAGGCGACTACGGAAATAAAGAAGAAACTGGACGAATGGAGTTCAGAGGCCGTAAAAGTTGCTGGCATGGCAAACGGCTTCTCAAAGAGTAACGAGGCTGACGTCCCAGATCCAGATTTTCATGATTTCGATATAGAAAGAAGCGAAAAGTGTTTCAAAGAAGGTCAACTCTGGGCTGCTTATGATGATCGTGACGGGATTCCTCGGAACTATGCCATAGTTCACAAAGTAATTTCTTTGAATCCGTTTAAGATGAAAGTATGTTGGCTTAGCTCAAAACCTAACAAGAAACCACTTCCTTTTCCCGGGTTCCTGGAAGAATTCGGTGAGTTCCAACCGGGAAAACACGAAACCGTTACCTCTCCTAACTATTTCTCACACAAAGCTAGCTTTACAAAGCAGAGAAACGGTAACATTGGTGTTTTCCCTAAAAAGGGAAGTCTTTGTGCTCTGTACAAATACGATTACACACCGGATACGATTAAACATACTTACGAACTTGTGGTAGTTGACGAGTCTAGTGAAGAAACAGGCATTACCGTCACGCCACTAGTCAAATTTGCAGGATTTAAAACAGTGTTTCACTGACATCTCGACAGCAAAGAAACAAAATTTATCCCAGCAAAAGTCTTTCTTAAAATATCGCATCAAATACCTTCATACCTGCTCACGGGTCAAGAATCTGCAAACGCTCCAAAGGGTTGTCTCGACCTCGACCCTGTAGCTATTCCTCCCGAGTTCTTCATGTTTTAGCTGATAATAAGGAAGCCGATAGAATGGAAGTCGACAATGGTCCAAGTACTGATGGTGTTTTGTTCCATTTAGGTACAAAATTCCTGAACTTGGGAGTTTGGTTTGGTTTTTTGGGTTGTTGGATGGGAAAATAGGTAACATGTAGTGTGCATTATGCAGTTGTAACTTGTGCTTAAAAGGGTTGTACAACTCAGTTTTTGTTTGATGCTGCAGTTGTATCTTGACTTTATTTAGAAATGTTTCTTTTGTACTTTTGGAATCCAAACATTGACTGTTACTAAGGAATGAAAATGGAGGAATGTTTTGGTACTTAATGTTGTTTTTGGTCTTTATTTTGTATCTTTTGTAGGTTTTGAAGTCTAATAGTTTTAAACTTTTGTTGCATGTACTTTAAATTATAAAGTAGCCGTGCGCAAATCGGGTTTTTTGGGCTAACCGGTTAGGTTAGTAACCGACCCAGTTTTTGGCCAAACCTGGTCAAACCCGTTATTTAAAATAAAAAAAAAAACGGTTCGGGTCGGTTATACTTTTGGGTAGAAAAAACCAAACCCGGTACTAACCGGTTTGTAACCGGTTATTATAGGAAAAACCGGTTAGACTTTTGTGACAATCCGTACTTTCAGGTCATTTCTTGACACGATACATGTTTCATTATTTCAACATTTTTAGTAAACTTGGTTTACTTGTTTCAAATTCGCGTAACCTTGGAGGTTTAGCGGCGAATTCACGTTCATGACATCACGTACATTTCATATGGACTATGAGTAGTCTACATTTCATGGACATCATGTGCATCTCATTAGTTCATTCACGACATTTCATTTCATAGTTTACGCGTAAATTTTTATATTTAATAATTTTTATCGCGTGAGTTTTTACTTTGATTATTTAACCCGTTACTTTCAAAAATGATCCCGAGGTATTTTTAAACTCACATTTAGTTCATAAAAACTATATTTTTAGTTTTCCTAGTGTTTCACATTTATTTGGTATTTTAATCGTTAAAGTTTAATTATACGTCGTTTTTCTTAAAATCTTACGATAATTATTTTATCACCCGAATTTCACGAGGAAAGTATTTTTACAATTTTTATCACCTCAATATAATCTATTTTTATTTACTAAAAACTTACTTGTACATTTTCTACATTCTACTTTACTTTACATACATTTTCCTTTACAAGACTTACAATTAGTTACACAAATATCTACAAGTATAATTTGAAAAGAAAAAAAAAATATATATGGAGACAACCCTCCCCCAAAAACCGGCCAAGGGGGAGGGAGTCACATAAATGTTGGTATGGTTTTTCTTACTACTTGTCTACTAATAATTCACTTCATTACTAAAGTCTTACTTGATCAAATATTTCTCACACATTTCACATACTCAAAAGGTGTAAAAAAAAAATCTTCTCTCTTTTCCTTGGGACTCCATAACCGGCCACCTACAAGAACAAACAAGGGATCAAGATTTTGCAACTTCAAGTGTGTTTTAACAACCTAGAACATATCCTTTTCATGGTTTTGAAATAAAAACCAAGGATATCTAAGTAAAACCTTTGTTACCTACACCTCTTCACTTGCACTAGTAAGCATATTCTCATCATTTTTATGTTTCCTCTTCATTTTCATATGCTTCTTATTATTTTTGGAGCTTATATGCATGTATTGTGATTTATACCATTTATTTCATGATTTTAAGGTTTTATATACTTATTAGTCATCCTATAATTATTCCCAAGTTATTCTTTGGTCTTGATGGTGATTAGGAACCCATGACACCCTAAGAAGGTGTATGGTAGGATTAGATTAGTTTTGGAGTTGATTTGAAGGGATTAGAATAGGTTTTGTCCGAGAAAAACTATTTTCGTAAACTATATATTACGTTCTGTCCTTAAAATGAAATTCTGGAAAAACCCACTGATGGTACGACCCTTTGGCCTTGATTTTTAGAAAATATACTTTAAAACGAATCCGTGGCCTTTTGAACGGATAAAAACGGAGTTATAACGAAGCCGTGGTGAATTTTTAAAGTTTGACGACGAAATGTAACTTTTTCTGAAAAATCAGCTTGCTGTTTCTGTACATTTCGGGTCAAAAACGAGCCTTAAGCTTCACAAATTATTTCGACCTCTCAAAAATATATTAGTTTACTTCGATACGAAGCTAAGGACATATTTTACGTAGAAAACGGATTTAAAACGACAAATATATGGCCGTTTTCATAAAGTTGCCGTAAAATATTAATTTCTGAAAATTATATTATTTTTGACGTAGCAAGTATTTCATTAGCTATATCGTCCATGTTTGCGGCAGTTTTTGACCATGATGCAAAACTTTTTATAACAAAGAGTCTTCTAGTAAAATCAAGTTCATCGGCCATATTTTTCAAAACAAAAAAGCCGTTTGTCAAGCGGAGTTATGGTTATTTATTTACGGATGTTCAAAGATTGGCCGAAACTCATTTTCTGCACAACATTGGCCAAAACCACCAACTTGAGCCTTGGATATCTTTATGATCGAGACCTTTTGGACGAAAACTCCTGAACTGAAACTTTTAGATATCGATACAAACTTTCCAAAACCGTCGAGTTCGTTCTTTAACGATCGACGTACACCATTTTACGACCACTTTTCCGGAGCCATTTTTGTTAAATTCATGATTTTTCCGACGACATTGTTTTGCGACGAAAAATGGTAAATTCACCAAAAATCATTATAAAATCATTGTAGGATGACATTTTGACGTAAAAACATGTAAAGTCATTTTTTGAAGGGTCGAGACGTCAAAAGAGTATTTTCGACGACGAGTAGTATTTTCAAAACCCGTAAATGGTATAAATAACATACGAAGTGCATGCATAACATTACATTGCCACTCATGACATATCATATCATTAATAATAGGTCCCGGTTGACGCATTACATTATAAACCTCAGTGTACTCACTTTTGCCGTTATTCCAGCTTATCCAAGTGAGTCTCATAGCCCCTGCTTTTACTTGTTTTCATAACTGTTTTGGGGGAGATACATGCTCGATAATGTTTATTACATTCATGACTATTTGCAAATTACATGTTTAGCCGAGTTGAAATGCTTAGTCATGCGTAGTAACAGTTTTGCTATACGTAGTATTTACATGGTATATTCATTGGACTGATGGTCTTGGTATATTCATTGGACTGATGGTCTTGGTATATTCATTGGACTGATGGTCTTGGTATATTCATTGGACTGATGGTCTTGGTACATTCATTGGGCTGATGGTCTTGGTATATTCATGGGACTGATGGTCTTGGTACATTCAATGAACTGATGGTCTTGGTATAATTAGGTCAAGTAAACATCGATACATTAAGTCATGCACTATTATGTGAATTCATTTGACATCATATGTT
This sequence comes from Chrysanthemum seticuspe, assembly GCA_019973895.1. Classification (NCBI taxonomy): domain Eukaryota; kingdom Viridiplantae; phylum Streptophyta; class Magnoliopsida; order Asterales; family Asteraceae; genus Chrysanthemum; species Chrysanthemum seticuspe. The sequence continues at coordinate 7,091,408 of BPTQ01000009.1, forward strand.
TGGAACATAAACTACACACATATCTTGGCAATGGGTTGTGAACACACAGGTTGCAAGTTTTGTATGGGCGGGACTTGGAACTGAGTGGATTTACAATGCCTTTGCTACATAAGCGATTTTGAAGGACTTTACATTTCAACGATTTACAATGCCTTTGCGGCATAAACGATTTTTGAAAGGCTTTACATTTCAAAACAAACTCTATGAACTCACTCAACCTATGTGTTGACACTTTTAGCATGTTTTATCTCAGGTATCTAAGGCATTCACTTCATGGCATGCATTTGGACACATCATGGAGTCGTGGTGACGACGCGTCTCACTTGGGCTTTACGTACTTTAAAACATCGTTTGAATTGTAACAAACTTATTTCCGCACAAATTGGTTTTCATTTGGGACCTACTTTGTAAACTCTGATTGTTTTATTAAATCAAACGATGTATTTTCCAAACGACACTTTAGGTCGTTCCATATAACTGTGATTGTGATGCTATGACAGTCAATCCCCAGGAATTCCATTCCGCTGCAAAACAGGTAATTTGGGGGTGTGACAGATTGGCATCAGAGCTTCAGTTATAGAGAACTAGGTTGCATCGTTGACCCTAGACTATAACTACATTATCATAGCATCTCATCATTTCATCATAAGTGAATGTTCACTTTACACGCGGTTTTTACGTACATTTTCGAGTTATTTACTTTCATTTCATATCGATTGTCACATGGATGCCTTTAAATGCCCATCCCATTATCTTTTCCCCATACTCTAACGTGGAGAATTCCTTGTCATTCCCTATCACAATTTTTTTTATATCAGCTGATTCATCATCGATAACGTCGAATGCCGGGATAAACTTTTATATAGGGCGAAGTCACTCTCACTCCTTTGTTTCACCACTAACATGTCGAGTTACACTTTATTCACACATTAAGTCTCTAAACCATCATTCATTGAAGTGCTTACAACACCTCATAACCCATCTTTTCGGAAATCGACGATCATTTTTGAAACATAATCTCAAACTTATCATCACTTATCACATTTCTTTGGAGAGCTTATTATTAACATCGGATTTTGCTACGTCTCACATTTCCTCTTGTTTTGAAGAAGATATGGCACCGAAGAAAGCTACAGTTGAAATGACCCAAGCGGCTATTCAGAAGTTAGTGAATGATAGCATTGCAAATGCTCTAAGAGTTGAAAGGGAAACGGTGGCTGCTGCTGTTGCTGAGGCCACGGCTGCTGCTGAAGCCGCTAGACTAGCTGCTGCTACTAGTAATGCAGGAGGATCTGGGGTTAAGAAATGCTCGTACAAAGATTTCAAAAGTGCTGAACCTACTAAGTTCCGAGGTACCGAGGGAGCAACTGCAATGGTTCGATGGTTTGAAAAGTTGGAATCGGTATTTTTGCTTTGTAACTGTCCGGATGACAGTAAGGTTAGGTATGCTACGAGTACTTTACTCGATGGAGCGTTGTCATGGTGGAATTCATATGCTCAACCGATTGGAATGGAGAATGCTTTCAAGCTTACTTGGGAGCAATTCAAGAGTTTGGTGACTAAGAAGTTTTGTCCTCGAACGGAAGTGAAAAAGTTGGAGACGGAGTTCTATGAACTAAAAACTATTGGGTATGATATCGACACTTACATTCGGAGATTCCAAGAATTGGCCGTGTTATGTCCATCTATGGTTTCGGATAATGAGAAGCTACTGGAGGCTTTCATTGATGGACTTCCTGAAATTATTCAAGGTGACGTGACTTCTTCTGACCCGCAAACGATTGAGGAAGCTATTCGATTGACTCAAAAGCTCATGGCCCAGGTAGTGAAGAGAGGCAAGTACACAAACACCAACCAAAACAACAACAACAACAACGGCGATAACCAACTCAACAACAACAAAAGGAAATGGGAAGACGACCAAGGAGATTATAACAACAACAACCACAACCACAACACTAACCATCATCAACAGCAGAAAAGAGGGCAAGAAACTGCGATGGTATATGTTGCTGCACCAATAGAAGGCAGAGGTTATGCTGGAACCTACCCACTATGTAATCGATGTAAGTATCATCACACGGGTCTTTGTCCTGCTAAGTGCTACAAGTGTCAACAACTGGGACACCTTGCCAGGAATTGTAGAGGCAAGGCCATGGTTACATGTTACAGATGCGGGGAGCAAGGACACTATCGGAATCAATGTCCTCAAAACCAAGGTCAACAAGTCGAAGGTGCTCATGGGAATGTATATATGTTAGAAGGAGCTCGTCAAGGTATCAACGACGCGGAAGACTGAAGGAGTTCGGAAACTAACAGTCTTATTTCTCCTTATGTACTATGTTGTACTAATTTTATGTCTTCCATCGTATCCGAAACTTTATAACTTAACGATGTACTACTTTTGCTGAATCACTCATTGTAAAATATTCTCATCTATCGTACTTCATTTTCATTCCGATTTGTCATCATTTACGAGGATTTTAATTCTTTTTACTTTAACTATCATTTTAGCGACACTTCTCCATGTCTTCTCTCCTCGATGTCATCACAATTTTAACATCAGTTGACTCAACACCAATCAACATATGAGCCGATTAGTCCAAGCATTGCATAGTTACTCCTAAATTATACATAGCCTGATCACCTATGTCTAATTCAGGAAGAATCATGCAATGAAGGGAGTAGTAGTCTTATATGAGTAAGCAATTCCGTAATCGAGCCAAATTTTCAAAAGATTTTCTTCAAACCACTTGTTTCCAGTTTGATCCGCGTGACAGTTCTTGTTTGATGAGTTGCAAAGATCGAGCTAGAAACAAGTTGTTACCTAAACCGATTTAGCCTAATCTCATGACAGTTCTTGTTTGATGAGTTGTGAGATTAAGTAAAAATCGGTTACCACAAAGTCTTTTGAGGGTTTTGCTCGGGAATGGGAAAGTTTGCTACCTCAAACCCTTAACCCGTTAGACCTAACAACGATTGAATTCAGGGACTGAATTCCTTTTTGGATGGGCGAATGTGACAATCCGTACTTTCAGGTCATTTCTTGACACGATACATGTTTCATTATTTCAACATTTTTAGTAAACTTGGTTTACTTGTTTCAAATTCGCGTAACCTTGGAGGTTTAGCGGCGAATTCACGTTCATGACATCACGTACATTTCATATGGACTATGAGTAGTCTACATTTCATGGACATCATGTGCATCTCATTAGTTCATTCACGACATTTCATTTCATAGTTTACGCGTAAATTTTTATATTTAATAATTTTTATCGCGTGAGTTTTTACTTTGATTATTTAACCCGTTACTTTCAAAAATGATCCCGAGGTATTTTTAAACTCACATTTAGTTCATAAAAACTATATTTTTAGTTTTCCTAGTGTTTCACATTTATTTGGTATTTTAATCGTTAAAGTTTAATTATACGTCGTTTTTCTTAAAATCTTACGATAATTATTTTATCACCCGAATTTCACGAGGAAAGTATTTTTACAATTTTTATCACCTCAATATAATCTATTTTTATTTACTAAAAACTTACTTGTACATTTTCTACATTCTACTTTACTTTACATACATTTTCCTTTACAAGACTTACAATTAGTTACACAAATATCTACAAGTATAATTTGAAAAGAAAAAAAAAAATATATATGGAGACAACCCTCCCCCAAAAACCGGCCAAGGGGGAGGGAGTCACATAAATGTTGGTATGGTTTTTCTTACTACTTGTCTACTAATAATTCACTTCATTACTAAAGTCTTACTTGATCAAATATTTCTCACACATTTCACATACTCAAAAGGTGTAAAAAAAAAATCTTCTCTCTTTTCCTTGGGACTCCATAACCGGCCACCTACAAGAACAAACAAGGGATCAAGATTTTGCAACTTCAAGTGTGTTTTAACAACCTAGAACATATCCTTTTCATGGTTTTGAAATAAAAACCAAGGATATCTAAGTAAAACCTTTGTTACCTACACCTCTTCACTTGCACTAGTAAGCATATTCTCATCATTTTTATGTTTCCTCTTCATTTTCATATGCTTCTTATTATTTTTGGAGCTTATATGCATGTATTGTGATTTATACCATTTATTTCATGATTTTAAGGTTTTATATACTTATTAGTCATCCTATAATTATTCCCAAGTTATTCTTTGGTCTTGATGGTGATTAGGAACCCATGACACCCTAAGAAGGTGTATGGTAGGATTAGATTAGTTTTGGAGTTGATTTGAAGGGATTAGAATAGGTTTTGTCCGAGAAAAACTATTTTCGTAAACTATATATTACGTTCTGTCCTTAAAATGAAATTCTGGAAAAACCCACTGATGGTACGACCCTTTGGCCTTGATTTTTAGAAAATATACTTTAAAACGAATCCGTGGCCTTTTGAACGGATAAAAACGGAGTTATAACGAAGCCGTGGTGAATTTTTAAAGTTTGACGACGAAATGTAACTTTTTCTGAAAAATCAGCTTGCTGTTTCTGTACATTTCGGGTCAAAAACGAGCCTTAAGCTTCACAAATTATTTCGACCTCTCAAAAATATATTAGTTTACTTCGATACGAAGCTAAGGACATATTTTACGTAGAAAACGGATTTAAAACGACAAATATATGGCCGTTTTCATAAAGTTGCCGTAAAATATTAATTTCTGAAAATTATATTATTTTTGACGTAGCAAGTATTTCATTAGCTATATCGTCCATGTTTGCGGCAGTTTTTGACCATGATGCAAAACTTTTTATAACAAAGAGTCTTCTAGTAAAATCAAGTTCATCGGCCATATTTTTCAAAACAAAAAGCCGTTTGTCAAGCGGAGTTATGGTTATTTATTTACGGATGTTCAAAGATTGGCCGAAACTCATTTTCTGCACAACATTAGCCAAAACCACCAACTTGAGCCTTGGATATCTTTATGATCGAGACCTTTTGGACGAAAACTCCTGAACTGAAACTTTTAGATATCGATACAAACTTTCCAAAACCGTCGAGTTCGTTCTTTAACGATCGACGTACACCATTTTACGACCACTTTTCCGGAGCCATTTTTGTTAAATTCATGATTTTTCCGACGACATTGTTTTGCGACGAAAAATGGTAAATTCACCAAAAATCATTATAAAATCATTGTAGGATGACATTTTGACGTAAAAACATGTAAAGTCATTTTTTGAAGGGTCGAGACGTCAAAAGAGTATTTTCGACGACGAGTAGTATTTTCAAAACCCGTAAATGGTATAAATAACATACGAAGTGCATGCATAACATTACATTGCCACTCATGACATATCATATCATTAATAATAGGTCCCGGTTGACGCATTACATTATAAACCTCAGTGTACTCACTTTTGCCGTTATTCCAGCTTATCCAAGTGAGTCTCATAGCCCCTGCTTTTACTTGTTTTCATAACTGTTTTGGGGGAGATACATGCTCGATAATGTTTATTACATTCATGACTATTTGCAAATTACATGTTTAGCCGAGTTGAAATGCTTAGTCATGCGTAGTAACAGTTTTGCTATACGTAGTATTTACATGGTATATTCATTGGACTGATGGTCTTGGTATATTCATTGGACTGATGGTCTTGGTATATTCATTGGACTGATGGTCTTGGTATATTCATTGGACTGATGGTCTTGGTACATTCATTGGGCTGATGGTCTTGGTATATTCATGGGACTGATGGTCTTGGTACATTCAATGAACTGATGGTCTTGGTATAATTAGGTCAAGTAAACATCGATACATTAAGTCATGCACTATTATGTGAATTCATTTGACATCATATGTTTGGAACATAAACTACACACATATCTTGGCAATGGGTTGTGAACACACAGGTTGCAAGTTTTGTATGGGCGGGACTTGGAACTGAGTGGATTTACAATGCCTTTGCTACATAAGCGATTTTGAAGGACTTTACATTTCAACGATTTACAATGCCTTTGCGGCATAAACGATTTTTGAAAGGCTTTACATTTCAAAACAAACTCTATGAACTCACTCAACCTATGTGTTGACACTTTTAGCATGTTTTATCTCAGGTATCTAAGGCATTCACTTCATGGCATGCATTTGGACACATCATGGAGTCGTGGTGACGACGCGTCTCACTTGGGCTTTACGTACTTTAAAACATCGTTTGAATTGTAACAAACTTATTTCCGCACAAATTGGTTTTCATTTGGGACCTACTTTGTAAACTCTGATTGTTTTATTAAATCAAACGATGTATTTTCCAAACGACACTTTAGGTCGTTCCATATAACTGTGATTGTGATGCTATGACAGTCAATCCCCAGGAATTCCATTCCGCTGCAAAACAGGTAATTTGGGGGTGTGACAACTTTGTATGCTGAAAAGAATGAATGATAATTTGTTGTCTCCGAAGGACTTATTGGAGTAGGAAGTATGAACGGCCAACGACCCTCCAAGATCTGCACCTTAAGAATGCAGCTTATCTCCACACTATACTCCAAGCAACAGAAGCTTTGCCTTGAAATATGTTCAAGGTATGGCTTTTTCTTTATGTTTTTAGTTATTCATATATTTTAGTTAGAATTTCACCCAAAATTTCCAAGGGATTTTGCGGCAATATGTTGGCAAGTTACTTCTCAGAACCTAATGAAAAACACATTTGAGCGAACTTTAGTGGCTTCACTTATGTGTGGGCTTAATTTGACAGTATGGTTTACTGGCTTGGTTAATTATTTGTGGTTTTGGAAAGGGTTAGTTCAGTTTGGACTTTTTAGGTTGAATGAATGATGTTTGCATTAGCATACCCTTGTGAATATACGCACTTCCAAATATTTAGTGGATGTCTTCAAAAAAGAAGAACAAATTCTTTGATTGAACAAATCCCCGCCAAAAAGTGTGATTAATTAACTTAATCACCATTTTAGTGTTTTTTCAAGTTAATTTAGTTCACTTTTGGCGGGGACATGTCCCCGCCAAAAGAAATGCCACGATGGACAATCTTTGACCAGACCAAATGCCGTGGGTCCCACTAGTCCCCGCCTAAAGGCTAACGTTTTCCCCGCCAAAAGTATCAGCTACTAGGTGTTAGCGGGGACGCTTTGGCGGGGATATGTCCCCGCTGAAAGTTATTGGAGGGGACATGTCCCTGCCGAAAGCGAAAAAATGTCCCCTCCAATTGCAGTCAATGTTGTAGTGATGTTTCTAAACAGACGGGTAGGTTTGGTTTTGTTATTGGGTCAAAAGGAGTTCGGGTCATTCTTATATATTTTGACACATGATACAAAATGATCTTCAAGCTATATAGATCATTGGAATATCTTTTATGAAATAATTGTGTTTCAGTGATTTTATTTATTTATTAATTTTTATCTTTTATTTTTTTTGCATACTTGGTATTCTTTTCAGGAAACATCGCTCATAATATCCGTTTATATCGTTGCAAATTAGTTTTCTCTTTGCTATATGCAACTTTGGAATGAGGATCCTGGAATTTAAGCTCGTGTCAGCTTAGAGGATTTTAAAAGATCTATTCATAATTATAAATTACTATGTACTTAGGAGGTTAGTAAAGCCTGAAAATGAAGTGGTAGCAATTGCATAGTGACTCCTAATATATCTAGAACAAACTAACTAATAAAATATGGTATGTCATATTCTGCCTAAACTATTAATCATGGCACTGTGGCCATGGAAAGCCGACATCGTCTTATGCCAAATATATGTCTGCTGCTCTTGTTTGTACATGCTTCTCTTGTTATATGTTTATGTAGTGTTAACGGAAGGTTTACATATAAAACTGAATATATGTATGCTGTTATGTAGTGTTGATAAATAAAATTGAACAACCCTTCTTTTTCTTATAATCTCATAAAAAATAAGCAGAACAGATCTTTTAATGAGGTTCCACGTACTGTTGGCTCAATTGCAAGGGTAGTGTGACGAGATTTTAATATTCTACATTTAAGGCAATTGGGGAAATATTAGTATAGTTATAACTGTTAACTATAATATGAAACAGAAAAGGAAACAGGGAGAGGAAGTGTCTGTGATTGGAGGGTACAAGATAGCCCAATATTCAAATAAAAAGAAGGCCATGAAGTTTTGGTATTTTCAACTACTGCATCTTTGGCACATAATTCTTTATATTGATTTCTCAATGCCTAGGTGGTTAAAATGATATGCTCTTATGTCAAAATGGTATTGTTAATACTAGTAACATGATAGCGTCTTTTAGATATGTAGAGGTTAGTAATTTATGATTAAAGACGTCCATAGAGTAATAAAATGTATGGTCAGTAGTCGGTACTTAATCGAGTGGAATATGTAGAGACCGATCAGTTAACTACGAGTTCAGTTAATATTTATGAAAATATGGTCAGTAGTCTGGTTTCCCTTTTAAAACGTTCCACAAGGGCGATAGTTTTCTTTTATTTCAGAGATGTCCATAGAGAAATCAAAGGTCCTGTCGGTAGTCTGGTTTCCCTTTTAAAACATTCCACAATCTAGGACCATAATTTTCTTTTATTTCTTAGATGTCTCATGAGGATCACAAGTCACAATAGTGACCATTTGTGAGGGAATCTGTCACGAAATCCTGATAACAGCTGCAAGCCTTTGTGCCCATGCAATTTATGCCCTGTTGCCATTATATTATCATGTTAACCTTCTACTATTGGGGATAGTTTGTTCGACTTATAAAGTCAAGTATATTGGTTCTGCTGCTATATATGTGTGTTTGGTTGTATGGCTTCTGATTGGTGGCTGCTTCTATATTGGTTGTTTTGTCACATGAATTTGAGGTAGGCAGTAAAATTTTATCTTAAATTTGTCCTTTGTATGTCCCTGAACTTTGGGAAACCTTTGAGAAAATTTTCGTCCCTGTTTGGGACGAAAATTGCATGTTTCGAAAGTGCTAAATTGCATGTTTCATCCCAATTAGGGATGAAAATTTACTCAAAGGTTTCGTACAGGGACGATTTCTGCACTTTCGAAATGGTTGGGACGAAACATGCAATTCGGCCAAAGTTCAGGGACTATTTATGCAATTAACTTTTGTTTTAATAAATGGGTTTTCGTGAGTTTGGGTGTATTTTGATATATAGTTTATGTGCTTTGAATTTACTATTTTTATGTAGGGGACTGGGAGGATGAAGATTATGTTGAGGCTCGAGATGATGTGTAAATGAAGTTTGGATGCTTGATATATTGGTAAAATCGCCACATAGGGATTCTACAATTGTTGTCAAGCAACTTTTCTTTCTTTTCTTTTGTACCATTATTGTTGAAAACATATGCAATGAAGATTTTCCTCGCCACTAAAGCCCTTTTTCTTGTAGTGGATCATGTAAACCCCAAACTTGTGCAACACATGTATATATCACACATCTACTTATTATATATGTTGTTGCCATCACATTCGTCCATTTCTACTAATTGTTTGTTGTTCCTTGTTACTACTTATAAAACTATATTTTTGTTTCTACTAATTGTTTGTTGTTCCTTGTTACTACTAATTGTTTTGAACATCTGATAATCGCACTTAGGAAACTTAATAAGAAACAGTGTTTGGCGACCGTTTTTGAAAAATAGTGTTTAGCCACCAGGGTTTAGCTTTTAAATTTTGTTTAAACACTCCTATAGGAAACACGCTAAGTAGACGTGTTTAGCTTTTATGTCAATCTACATTTTATAGTTACTCTTGCAACTACGATATACAATTGATGTGTAGTCTTCCATATCCCAAGTCTTTTTAGAAGTATCCTGTGATCCATTATACATGGAAAATAGTTATTATCAATCACATTGTCTTGGCCAAGCTTGGAAGGAGTATGTGGATAATAGACCATAGGTTGCATAACTAGTGTTAAAACCCTATCCCAAGTCTTCTTAAAAGTCTTCGGTGATTATAGACCATAGGTGATGCTTGTCGTACCGTGCAAATTGGGTTGCATGATTAACGTCACAATGAAATTTAAATGTCGTCTTCCCAATCTCAAGTCTTCTTTAAAGTCTTCACTGAGTATACATACAAACTAGTTATTATCAATCAAATATTGTTTTGCTCAAGATGATAATGAATTGGTGGATGGCATTCTCTTCAAAATTTGTGTGCCGTGAACGTTAAACATTAAATTTAGAAAATATCAGAGTCTCTTCAAGTTTGAAGCTAGTACTAGATAAGTTTCTCAACAGCAAAGTATAATAAAGGAATTCATGATTTTCTTATTAGTTATTGTTTATACTAAACTTTTTGTTATTATAATCTATTCATTTTATTTGCAAATATTGGTCCGTCCTATATATGGAATCTAGAGATGTCTTTATCGCCAATTAATAATTGCTATAAAAATTGCATACTCAATGAAAAGTCTTGGTTAAGATGATAATGAATTTGTGGAAGCCATTCATTTCATCAATTGCATGTCACGAACGTTAACATGCAAAACTATGGATAAAAAGCCAATGCATGTTCTTATAATCTTAAGTAAAGAGCAACAAATAGTTACTATCAAAAACACTTATATACATATCATAACAAAACAGTTTAAACTTTTATTGTGTTGTTGCTCAAGGTTTAACCTGGAAATTAATCTTATTAGCTTTCTAGGATCAGATAAAGCTAAAATATCAATTTCAATGTTTTTTTGAATCTAATCAAGCTGTCAAATAAGTTCTCCTATCCTATAAGTTCGTATTCCTTCAAGTGTCACCAAGATTCATAGAACCAAAGGATTTATGCTAAAATGAGTTATCTTGTAAGTATCTTTGTAAGGATTTATGTTTAACTTATTTTTTCCAGTATGTGAAATCGTGAGTCTGTCTTGGTTATCATATTGTTTTGGAGATTTTAGTTTAAAACGGTTGACATGTTTCGTTTATATTGTAATGTTGTTACACATATAGAAATCCAACTCGGTTGGGTGACATATCTTAGTGTCCACAACAGTTCCTGTAAAATTTACAATGAATGTTACAGGTGGCCAGTAGTTTTCTTCCAATGAAAGACAAGTCTGGTTGTATCACCCAACAGCATATGTTAAAAAAGAGAACAGACGTGCTTTTTGTTGAGTTTATGATATATAAAATAAAATAAAACATAAAGACATCAAGAGTACACAGCGGAAGACTTAAGATCATAACAAATAAATTAATTAACTGAAAGTATGCGTAACGTACCTCTTGCGAATATCAAATCTCTCGAGCAAAGCAAAACCACCCTCGAGCAAAGCAAATCAAAGAAGTACTTATTGGTGTAAGAATAATGTCTTACAACCACGTTCTTGTACACACGAATTAACCAACGAATCAAGCGATTGCTAGATCTAACACAAGCCCTCGTATATGCAAAAACAAAACCGAACTCCCTAACAAATGGGGTGTTCGGCCAAGCTATGCAAAAGAAAGAGAAGAGAGGAGATCTAGGGTTAATTCAATGCACAAGGTGTGTATGAAACCCTAGACCCTACCCCTCCTTATATATACTAGTAGGTAAAACTTAGAGGACAAGTTAGGGGAATGAAGGCCTTGGAGAAGCCTATGGCCGGCCACCAAGAGGAGCCCAAAGCCCATTCCATAACTTTCCCAAGTTTCCATTTCTAGTCCTTCTCTTTTCCATTTTAACGGTCGTTAGTCATTTTCCCGTTAAATACATAACGATCGTTAACCGGACTTAATGTGTA